>PVKE010000385.1:0-151657 GCA_004027555.1 Craseonycteris thonglongyai
GATCCTTGGTCCCCGGCGCTGCAAAGTGAGCACTTAACCCACTGAGCCATCCTGGCTTTCCCTACACAGAGTGTCTATTGTCCATGTGCTCTGTGCTAGATAGCACCTCGATGAACTCATCACCACCGACTTCTCTTTTGTCTGACAGGCTGATCTGAGAGCCTGTGGCAGAAACAGCTAACTGGGTCCCAAGGGTTCATGCCTCTCCCTCTCTCCTCCAGCATGCAGATATTTTTCTGGGAAGCAGCTGCCCAACCAGAGACTTCATTACCCAGCTTCCCTCACTTCTAGGTTGGGCTTTGTGACAATGAATTGTGGGTACAAGGGACATGTGACACTGCAAGGCCTGGCTTATAAAAGTCTCCCTGGCAATTCTCCACCTTCCGGCCCTATGGGGGGTGGGGGGGGGACCACAATTTTGAAGGAGCTTAGGTCTCTTAAGTTACCACGGGGAAGGCCACCCACCAAGCACCCATGTGCAAGAGATGCACTGAGCCACTGAGATTTGGGGTTTCTCTGTTGTAGCCGTTGGCACTATTATAACTAGGGGGAAGGGGTGGATGTGGAATTGTTTGGCCTTTCCTTGGTTCCCGGAGCTCAGAGTTCTTCCTGACATGTTTTCTCCCAGGTTTCCTGTCTCTATCCCAGGGAAATGAATCACTTCACCTCCTATCACCACATGCCTTTCTGTCTGATGCACACCTTGCCCCAAATGCCCTCCCACCTGGGGAAGTCTTCCTTGTCCATCAAAGTTCAGCTCCAATGGCAAACCCTCAGTTAATTTTTCTGTCTCCTCATTGGCTCTCCCCCATCCACTCTCTGAGGCTTCATTCTTACTCCTTCACATACAGTTGCTCCTCATTACTCACAGATTGCATACTCGCAAATTTGCCTCCTCGTTAAAATTTCTTTGGAATCCCCCCAATCAGTACTCGTGGCATGTTCACGGTCATTCCGGACACGGATGATACAAAGCATTGAAACATTTGACTTGCCAGGTGAGCACATTCCCAGCTGAGGTGGAACCAGGACACTCTCTGACCTTCTGTTTCAGCCCTCACACCGTAAACATGTCCTGTCCGTGGTCTCCTTAGGGCCAACCTTTCCACACTCCATGCTTTCTGTTGGTGATTCCCTGCTTAAAAGGCCTCCCAAACATAGTCCTGGAGGACTGTCTAGAGTTCCTACACTGTGATGTGCCTCATGGAGAAAACACATGTGTTACATAAGCTCAGTGCAAGTACGAGCTACAGTGCTGTTGGCCATAAGCTCAGTGCTAATGAGACGACTATATATATATAATCTTTCAACAGAAACACACACAAAACAAGGTTAGGTACTGACAAAAATTGATTGACAAAAACATCATGAATAGAGGCTTATACAAACCTAATTCTGTGTTGTCCCTTGGAGCAATGGCTCAGTATTTGCTAATTCAGTGTTTGTAGCAACTTTTAGAACATGACTGCAGATAATGAGAATCAGCTGTGCTTCACACCGTTTCCTGTGCACTTGGTTCAGCATTTTTGCAGAATAAGGCTTGGGGGCAGCAGGGCCTGCAGGACGACCCCTATCAGTGGGTCTCAAACTTGAGCTTCACACTCCCCTGCACAGCCTGTTCAAAGCCCAGTTTGCTGGGCCCGCCCCCTCCCCCGTTTCTGATTTGGTCCATTTGAGTAGGAGCTGTTCCGGTGCCCTCTAATTGTGAGCCACAGCGACACCCGGTGGTGAGGACGGGAATGAACCTTGAGCGCCCTGTGCACCTGGGCCCCCGCGGTGCCCCGGGGTCCAGGCTGATCCAAGATGATGCCAGGGGCAGCAGAACCCAGATAGAACCTAAGAGGCCCTGTCCTGGTCCTGGAGCGTGAGGCACCTGTGTGCCTCTTCGTACCCTCGCAATAGGGACATCCCATCTTGTTTCCTGAAACTTCCAGCTTCGTTACGGAATACGTTTATCCTCGTGTTTGTGAATAAGTATCTTCCCTGATCTTTCCACCCCCAAAAGGCAGAGGCCTGGGAACCAGTGCCTTGGCGTCTTAGCCGCAGATGGGATGGCTCTGGAGTCAGGAGACTGACTTCTTCAATGGGGTGCCTCCCGGAGTGATTGCTTTCAGCCCAAAGGGGCTGATAGCTTGACATCGGTCCTTGGCAGGATCTCCTGACTAAGGCAGCAATGACCTGTGAACATGTGCAGCAGGAATTCTGCCGGCCTGGGCAGTGCCCCCCTTACTTCCTCCCCACATGCAGTTGTGTGAACTTGGGGGACGGGGGCTGGGCAGCTGTGGGGAAGTCAGGCCACGCTGCGCCTGCGTCAGAAAGGCCTGGCTTTGACTCCCTGCTCTGCCCCGGAGCTGTGGGACCCCCGGCACCTCACCTCAGCCCTCTTGAGTTTGTGCATCTGGAAGTGGGGATGCTGCAGTCAGTTAATTATGCGAAAGTGCCATTGGGCGTGGAATGTTCGCTTCTTGCTGGAAGGTGAGATTAATAATTAACCTCCGGGTTAACCGGGTCAGTGGGGTGCGTGTGGAGTGGGGTACGTCACCTCCAGGTGGAAACTGGGGCGCAGGCAGCCCTCCATCGGGCTCCTGTCACACAGGCCAGGGGTGTCACAGCTCCCAGCCCCAAGCTCATCAGTCCTGCCCCAGCTGTTGCTTTGGGACCCTGAGAATCACAGTCAGCCGGGAGCCCGAGCAGTGTGACGTGAGAAGCTGGCACCCACCCACAAACCACATCGGCCCCCCCCCCGTTAGGTGCCTAGATTCATCCCCCAACATGCTACCTCCTGCCCTGGGCACGCCCTGTTTCAAAGCGTGACCTGCGAGGTTATCCAGGGAGCCAAGGCCAGGCGGCGGGGAAGGTCAGCTGCTTGCCCAGCCTTATTCAGTAGAACTTTCTGGAATGATGGAATTGTCTTCTCCCTGTGGTGTCCAACAGAGGAGCTGTTCAGCATTCCAAATGCTCAAAATGTACAACAGAAGAATTTCTAATTTTGTTGTTATGAGTTTAACTCTAAACAGCCATAGGCAGTTAGCAGCTTTAGTCATATCTCATCACTGATTCACCAGCAACCTCCCGCCCCTCCCCCCAAAAAAAAAGTGTTCTGGAAAAGATCAGATAATTAGCCAACAATAAAAGCATGTAACTAATACTGACAATGTTCTCCTTCTTCCACCAGGTTCAGGATTTCCCGCCAAAGAAACCGGTAGTAGGTCTGGGGGAGGCCCTCTCCCGAGGTTAAAGCTCTCTTGGGGCTAGAGAGCCCCCACATGCACCTGTAGGGCCATAAGACCACCCGTGGAGATGCCCAAGAATCCCAGGGTCTCCCACCTCCAAGCCGCAGGCAATTCGACTTTCTCTGATTCCTGACACTGTTGAGGTCCAGGAGGTCACGAAACATTTCATCTGTATCGACCAGCAGATCAAAGGTCACAGCCCATGTCTGGCCAGGTTTCACTTTCAGTGCAGTGGAGGTTCTGGTGGGACTTCATTGGGCACGCAGACCCCAGGTGTTGTTTCTGCTGTGAGCAGAGTGGGAGAGGACACCCCCAGAGTGCTATTGACTGTCCCCACAGACCCCATGATCCCTGTGATCCCTGTGTCTTCCCCCAGTCTGACCTGCTGAACCCCAAGGAGTGGCTGAGAGGGTGCAGGTGGGTGGAGGGGACTGGGGTCCTGGGTGCTGGGAGAACAGGGTCCTGACCCCGGCCGGTCACTGCATACAGACGTGACGGTGTGTAACTTCTCTGTCTCATCCCAAATGACATGCAGAGTAACCATCAGAGCTGCCTCAAAGGGTTCCTATGGGGTTCCACTCAGGCGTTCATGCAGCCACGAATCCGTTCTTTCATGAAATGTTTAAGAACTGGCCTGGAATAGGACCGCCCCGTGGAGCCCTGCCTGTGGTGTCCTAACCACCAGACACGGGCAGTTGTGCACACAGGCTGAGCTCCAGGCTTCCTGAGGCTGTGTGAGGTGGGGGTTTGGGTGGGCGGTGGGAAGGAACAAACCTGGGCGTCGCTGCCGCTTTCGCCCTTACCTGCCTCCGCAGCCTCTGCGATGAGGGTTTGGTAATGGGGACACCGCAGAGGGGCCGGGCCAGTGTGAGAAGACGGGGTTCTCGCCCCTGGGCTGGAACAAGGCTATGTAGTCAGAAGCCATGGAGTAGGCTGACCATATGTACTGTCTGACATGGGCAGCACCATTGTTTTCTGTACCGTTTAAAATGGGACATCTGTCAGCCTACCACGGAAGGCAGAGGTGACAAGGGAAGCAGACTGTGGGGGACAAGCCTGGTACAGGTGGCCGAGAGAAGTAGGAGCCAGAGGACATAGGGTCTTGGAAGTCATGTCCGTAACTTTTGTCTTTATCCTCAGAACAAAAGGAAGCCACTGAAGTTTCCGCAAGCACCTGTTAATTTGACCTGTGACGAGATCTGTGTTCTGTGAAGGTCATGTGACTGCATTGGGAGGGACAGATTGGAGAGGACCAAAATGGACTCAGGTGTATCAGGGAGACGGCTGTTGCAGGAGCTGAGATGTGCAGGGTCTCTTGCATTAGGGTGATGACAGAGGAAGTAGAGATAACTGGGGCCGGGGAGGGGAGTTGGAGGAGGATTTAGGAGATAAAATCAGCAGAATTTGGTAACTGATTAAATATGGAGGGTGTGAGAGAGAGATTACTGGATTTTTCTGAGCTTGTTCAAGTGGGAGGGTGGGTAGTGCAAGTCACAGAGCCAGGAAATGCTGTTAGACAGCCGTCCCCAATCTTTTTGACACCAAGGACCAGTTTTGTGAAAGACCATTTTTTTTATGGGCCAGGGGAAGAGGGGAGGATGGTTTTGGGATGATTCAAGTGCATTACACTTACTGTGCACTTTATCTCTATTATTATTATATTGTAATATACAGTGAAATGATTCTACAACTCAATAGGGTTCACATTCTTATGCGAGGCTAATGCCACAGCTGATCTGACAGGAGGTGGAACTTAGGCAGTAATGTGAGCAATGGGAGCGGCTGTAAATACATATGAAATTTCCCTTGCTCGCCCGCTGCTTACCTCCTGCTGGACGGTCCCGTTCCTAGCAGGCAACGAACCGGTACCAGTCCATGGCCCAGGGGTTGGGACCCCTGCTGTCTGAGGACCAGGCTGTGGAGACTGAAATGTTCAGTCTTAGCCACACGGAGCTGGGGGAACCTTGGAGACACCCACAGGGAGGCAGTTGGATGTCTGTCAGGAGCTCAGAGATCGTATGTGTGTGTCATTTGCACATTGTGTGCACTGGCCCACGAAACAGCCAGCTGGTGTGTGCTCCGATCCCAGCTCACTGCCCTTCATTGAATAAATCACTGCCGATTTCTGGGACTCAGTGTCTTCAAGTGTCCAATGAGGGGGGTGGGGGTGGGGGGCAAAGCTTTGTCCATCTCTAACATTCTCTGAACCTGTGAGCATATGAGGATGAAATATTGTTGCCCAAACATCCCTGAATTCAGCTCTACCACCATCACCCCTCAAAAAAACAAAACAAAACAGAACAAAACAGGGGGGAGAGTCTCCCAGTTAGGGGAGTGTTCTGGCTCTATTAGATTGGCTGTGGGATGGTCTTATTGTGACCCTGGCTGTCCCTTTCCTGGGCATGTCACAGACCATGCTAAGCACCCCAGATTCCTGTTCTTGGGCACGGAATCCAGGCCCCTCATCCTTGTTTGAATGGAGGAGTGAACTGCATACACTGCTTGGCACAAGGAGAGACAAATTTTCTGAGGAAGGTCAAGTTCAAGGTGTGAATAAGGATGCTTCTTGCCACAGCAACCCCCCCCCCCAACCTCTGGCCACTCCCCAAGATTTTCCAGTCCTTCCTTGCCTCTAGCCTGCTCTCCCCTGAACTTTCTGCTCTCTGCACTCTTCCCCAAAATGTGTTGCTGGGTTTCCATGCCATGTTTGCTTATTTCACATTGGGGCCCCATCCCCCCAATGATGTCCCAGGTTCTATCACCCTTCCCTGGCCAGAGTTGTCCATGGATGAGTGTCTTCCTGGACCTATCTGACACCCAACTCCAAGCGCTGAGAGCCGTGTCTCCATGTGCTAGGCACTGGAGGGATAAAATGAACCAAACCCCATTTAAACCCTGGAGAAGCCTTCCTTCCAATGGTTTCGAAGTGTGATCTATTTCCCTTAAATTCACTACCAGCCCTTACTCCATAGTACAGCCTCTCTCCTGCTTACCCTCTTGGCCTTCGAGTTTATCCCGAAGATCGTGAGTACTGGTGGTTGTCACTTACTGAGGACTTACCATATCCCAGTCTTCATGTCAAGCACATCACATGTTTAAAATCTCATCTCATCTTCAAAACAACCCGTGAAGTCGATTCTGTTTCTCCTACTTTCCTCTTGAGATGAAGTCACTTGCCGAAGTTCAGACAGCCTGGATTCAAACCCAGGTTTGGTTTAACTTGAAAATGCCAGGTTCTACCCACTCTACCCTGCCACCTTTTTCAGAACAGCTGAGTGTCCCCTGCCTGAAAACTTGGCGTTGGCCACAGGAATGCAGGGACCTTGTCTTATCCAGCCCTATTCCCAAGCCTGGCAAATATCTGTCAAACCAGGATGAATGAACGAAACATGTTGGAACCCCCCTCCCCACCCATTATCATCAAGCACAGCTTTGAAAACTACCAACTGCAATGTGTTAACTACATTAATAACCTAATGAGAGTGACTCTAGCTTGGGGTGTGGAGGCTGGGCTTGGGGTAGGTTACAGGCCCGAAGCAGTACCTTATTAAGCCATTAGTGGATGGACAGGGACTTGCATTTCTGTTATGTTTGCATTTCTTCCTTGTACACCAAGGAGCCTAGTTCTGTGCCCAAACTTTCATTTGCCAGTGACCTTTAATAAAGGCAAAAGGCTTGTTAGCAAACAGTGAAGCAATGCTTTGGGGAAGAAAAGAGTACACTGAAGCAAAGTTCATTACTTTCTGAAACTTGCTTTTCAGTATCAAATGGCTGTATTTAAGGCTCCGCACCCCTTTGGGTCGAAGCCCACCCTACCAGTCCTATTGCTGATTATGCCCCGGCCCCCTCCAGCCACAGGGACTAGACTTCCCCTGGCCTCTGTCTGTCCTTGCTGCTCTCTGAGCTTGAATCTCCTTTCCCTTCCTCTTTGCCTGATTACATCCGAAAACTCCTAGGAAATCTTGAATACCCCCGCACACTACCCCAAGCCTCCCCCGCGCCATCTGGGGTCAGGACTTCTCTTCCATATTCCTAGTGACATCAGGGAGGGAACACAGCAGTATTTCGTTGTTTTTACCCCACATTCCATGTATCCGGACAACCCATGTGTTCTAGTCTCCCCGGAAGGAAGCATAGCATCTGCCGGGCCCATGGTAGGTCGCGAGATATAAGCCTGCAGTCAGTGACTTTGTGATCTTATCCAATAGTTGTAGAACCATTGAGTGAGCAGCTACTATGTGCCAGGCCTCTCAGGTGCATCCTTTGTAAACCTTGCAACCAGCTTGCAGAGTCGACTGGGTCACTCCTACTTTATAAAGACGAGCGAGCTGGGGCTCAGAGAGTTTCAGTAACTTGTCAGAGGTCGAGCCGGATGTATGCTCAGGCCTTTAGGATCCTGCTAACTCCCAGCTTCGAGGCACCCAAATCCTGTCAACTCCACATTCCAGACTCTGTAGCTCAAGAGAAAAATGTGCTTACTGGCTGTGTGTCCTTAAATAAGTCACTTAACCCCACTGGGTCTCAGTTTTGTCCAGTGTAAAATGGGGGAGGGTGGGCTACGGGACACCGAGGTGCACTATCGCGTGCTGGCGACACATTGGGACGCAATGGAGCTGCACCTCAAGGTCAAGGCAGACAGTGCCAGACCACGAGCCTTGTGGGAGTCGTGGCGGGGGTAGGTGGGTTCTAATCTGAGGATGTGCACGGAGCCTCAGTGAGCGTGTGCAAATCCCAGCCACACCTTTCAGCTCCTGTAAGTGTGCATGCAGCCTGGGCGTGTTCCAGACTGTGCCCGTACAAGCAGTTCCTGGGACAGCCACGCCTGTGGGTGTGCCAGGCAGCTGGGTTGTGTGGTTTCTGCTCTGAGGTTGTCTCCTGCCTCCTGGAGGCTGGCCTCCCAACCCCATCCCCTGGAGATGAATCAACAGCCCGTCAGGGGTGCTCTCAGCCCGAACATCCTTGCCTCTGGGGCCCACAAAGGCCCCACCTGTGCCCCAAGCCTTCCCGGCCCAACATGTTTTCCTTCTGCTGCCTTCCAGCTGCCCCTCAGCCCCTGTCTGCCCCTCGGGCGTGGAGCCATGTTTCTAGGAGCAGAAGGCAGAGGTCCCACGCCTCATGCAGAGCAGAGTGAGCAGCAGTCATGGGGAAGCTGGGACATCGGTGCGAACGTGCCCTGGAAAGGCCAACAGACTACGAGGTCATAATTATATGTTCATGATTAAAAAACAAAAAATCATGTAGATAACAAGACAGTGAGGCAAAGAAAACAGAGAAATGAAACGTGAGAGGAGAGAGGATTCCCCACGCCCAGCCCAGGGTGGGGATGAAATCTCTCTAGGTTACTGGAGTCCTGCCCCAGGGCACGCTGGGATTAGCCATCCTTGACCAATCAGAGGTTACTGGAGTCCTGCCCCAGGGCACGCTGGGATTAGCCATCCTTGACCAATCAGAAAGCCAGCCTAGGTTCAGGCAGCCCCGGGCCCACCTGAGAGCGCACTTGGGACCCCTGTTCTTGTTTGGTCCTGAGCCCAAGGGAGAGAGATACAGGGCGTTACCCCCGAGCGCCTCCTCCCTGGTGCCCCGGGCCCCACTCCCACCCCCCACGTGCAAAGGCTGCGGCTGAAGCAGGACCAGCTGGGTGGGGGCTCAGGACCAGAGAGAAGAGAGGTATTTGATGTCCCCGCCCGCTTTGAAGCAGGAAATCAAACTTCACAAGGATTCAGGAGGAGGCACCTCATCTGGCTTCCTTCCTTCCGGCCCTGGTCTGGTGGGGTGGGCCGGAGCCAGAAAGAAGTTCATCCCCAGACACCCTGTACCTCCACCCTCACCCTCCGAGCAGGGGAACTCCCCGGACACAGGGCCTCCCGCACCCCGGCTCCCTCACTGCGGGGTCCCTCCTCTGCTCATGCAGTTCCCAGCCTTGCAGCCCCTACCCAGTGCAAAGGGAGCCCAGTCTACTTCTCCCTGATCAAGGGCTTGGGGGTGGGGGGTGGGGGCAGCATCCCAGAGAAGGAAGGAGCTGAGAAAGTGGGCCCTGGGGAAATCTCCCAGGGCTGCACTCCAGACATTACGTGAAAAAGCATGCAAATACCGTGCAAAAATAGCATGCAAATGAGCACAGCTTCCACCCACGCATCCTGTCCCACCCCGCCCCCCGGGTCCCGTGATCCTTTAGGCCCTGAGGGAAGAGGCTTGCTGATTCTCCCCGTGAACAGCCTGGCAGGGAGGGGCGTCACTGCCCTCCCTCCTTCACCCTCACCCCTAGTCCTTCCTCAACCTCCCTCCTCCCCCACTGCCTGACCTTTGGTGTTTTGAGAAACCCGGTGTTTGCGGCTTTGATTGTGGCACCCTGGAGACCCTCCAACAGTAACGCACAAAAGGAGGGCCTCCGGGGCAAAACCGTTCCCAGGTTTAGACCCCTGGGCTCCGGGTGAAATCCCTAGGCTCTCCCGCTGGGAGTGGCAAGGGTGTGTCTGGCCTCAGGCCAGACCCCGACGATGGTGGCTACTGGTACTATTTTCATTGCTATTTTATCCTGAGGGAAGGAGCCCCCCCCCCCCCCAGGCCAGAGCCGGAGGGGGAGTTCATGATAAAGAAGCTGAGGGGGGTTTGACTGTGCCATGTAGACTTATAGCCAAACATGATGCAGTACAGCCTAAATAGACAGAATTTTTATTTGTCAAAAACAAACAAACAGTGGATAAGCCCTGAACTGAAATAATCAGCCACGTTTGGCATTTAGCATTTGGAGAGTTACAGGGAAATGAATCGCTTAAAGCCACCTGGAGTCCTTTGGTGAGCTGCCTTGGGCCCCCCAAGTAGGACAGGAATGGAGGTCCGTCTCCCCTCTTCTCACAGTGCCATGCTGAGTACCTCTGCCCCCATCCCTGACCCCGGCAGTGGGAGCTCACTGGGGTCCTCCCTGCTCCCCAGCCCCTTCTCTGAACTGGAAGGCTCTATCCCCACCACCTTGCCAAGCTGGGCCCAGGTAACAGCTAGAGGGGAAGCCCAGTGATCCCTTAGCCTCACTTGGCCTGGGATAGAAAATGCTTCAGCCAGTGTCAAAGGCTCTGTAGCCTAAGGAGGGAAGCTCCTTGGGGTGGGGGCCGGGGAGGCCTTCCAGAGGGAAGACTAGCTAGCTGAGAATGCCAGGCCTGGAGCCTTGGGGAGACGACCCCAGACCCAGCCCACAGCAGAGTCCAGAGGGAGCCATGAGCCGTGGGCCCCAGATCTGCCCCTGAGTCCAGCACGCGTGGACAATTGAACTTGTAGCCACACCTTCTTCACGGCCCAGACTCTAGGGATGAAGACAGGTGGCTTTAAGTGATCACCAAGCTACAACAGTCCTGTGAATGAATGAATGAAGCTTGTCCCCCCCACTTGCAGCTTCCAGCATGAATCCGTTCACAGGACACCCTTGGCCGCCAATGCGAAGGGCAGATAAAGACCTGCTTTCAGCGGAGGTACATTTCTTCCTGGGAACTTCTGACCTTTTAGTGGAGCCATGAGTCTCCAGGTTTTCTGTTCATTGCAAACCAACGCCCCCCCCCCGCCCCCCCATTTCCCAGTCAGAGGAAAACACTCCTAAGGGTCCCCCTCACCCCTGCCGGGCCCCCAGGAGATGCTGGGCAGTGGGCTGATAGCACACAGGCGCCCACAGGCTAAATATACCGCGCTGTGCCTCCTGTTTGCTTAGGAACACACCTGGCAGACAACATCGCAGGCTGGGAACCGTCCCCACCTCCAGCTCCAAGCAGCGGCCCCCAGCGGCCTCCAGTGAAAGGACCTGGCTGGGTCCTCGGGGTCCCCTCCCCCAGCCCCCTCTTCTTCATGCTTATACTTTGCTTTTGCCTGCTTCTAACGGGAGGTGGTGGTACCCCCCACAAAAAAATCAAACAAACCTGGGGCAGCCCCCAGAACCCAGGGGCCATACAAAGGGGAATCCCCAACCCAGTGGGCCATGGCCCAGAAAGTGCTGACTCCGGAGGCCCGGCTCCTCTGCACCCACACGCCTCTGCTGCTCCAAGGCTGCTCCCTCGGTGGTCATCTGGGAGTGGGAGAGCGATTATACCTGTGCTTCCCGCCTCCCAGGGTTGTCCAATCAACCAGGAAAGTACACAGGAGACCCTGCCGTGGGTTGGCCTCCAGGCAGGACACGGCAGAAAGAAAAATAAAGATGAAGGAGACCGTCCCTGCCCTCCAAGAGGTTAGTGAGCAGCAAAGAAGCAAAGAGACACTCTCTGCAGGGAGATGGAGAAGTGGCAGGGCTGCTACCATGAGGCCAGAGGTCAGGGACACCCATGGAGCCTGTAAAAGATGTCTCAGGACAATCAGAGCTGTGTGACCTTGGGCAAGTTCTTTCCCTCTCTGTGCCTGCTCTGGGTTTTCAGAGAGGTGTCGTGAGGATGAAGATATGCAAATAAACACATGGAACGTTCTTAGAACAGCGCTGGGGCAAAGTCGGCGCTAAACAAGTGTTAGCTGCTTATTATCGTTATCAATTCTCTTTTCAGTTCATTCCACAAATATGTACAAGGCTCTGTGTGAGGCACAGGGGAGCATGGCAGTGAACTAAACAGACTGGAAAAGCCTCCTTGCGTGGAGCTTACATTCCAAGGCCTCCCTAGGATGGGGAAGTTGAGCAGAGAGGCCTGACAGAGCTGAGAAATCAGCTGGGGGAACCATGGTCAAAAGGGCAGGCGGTGGGAGGCCCAGGGGCTGCAGCAAGGGACTTCTCCCATGTTGCTGTGAATGCATCTTTCGCTGCAAAAGGGAAATGAGTTTTTGTGAGCATGTAATTAGAGGACAAAATGCCAGGCACATACTAGGCTCAGAATAAATGCTAGCTCCTCCCTTCCCTCTTTGATCCCACAGGCTCCTCTCCGGTCATGAGAGAATTCAAGGTATCCAGACCAGAGCGGAGCGAGCATGCCTCCTTCAAACTCCCGGCAGCCTCTGCCTGGGGCCCCGCAGGGTGGGCTCAGATCCAAGGTGTGTCCTTGAAGGAGAATGAGGAACTTGAAGCTGGAGGTCAGTGGGTGAGTGCCGGCCTGGTCGCCTCCTAACTATGGGATCTCAGCCAGGGACAATAATAACAGTTGTCACTTAGGCTGGGCACTCGATCACCTCATCCTTCCAGCTGACGAGGAACGTGAAGCTCTGAGCGGTTCACACAGCGGGGAAGTGGAGAAGCTGAGGTCTGAACCTGGTCTGTGGGATCCCGACACATGCGATGGATCTAAAACAAACAAATACTAACAGCAAAATCAGAAACAGTACCCTGGGTTGCATGTGAATTTTAGATCAACAAAAAAACCAATCGTTTTTTGGTGTGAGCTTGTCCCAAATATCTCACGAGACGCATTTATAGTAAAAAAATACTCATTGCTCGTGTGAAATGCAAATGCAACTGGGTGTCTTGCGTTATATTGGCAGCCCTCGCCCTTAGCCTCTCTACCATGTTTCCCAGCATCAGAGGTCCCTGACTAATGACCTGAGCCCACTTACAGGGCTTGTGGAAGGTCCCTACCCGGGGCCTGCGGATGGCTAGTGGCGAGGGCTGCCAGACAAAACACAGGATACTCAGTGGAGTCTGAATTTCAGAACCCCAAGGAATACTTGGTTAGTATAAGCCTGATCCAAATAGTGCAATCCTTCTCTGGCCCGCATGTGTTCTGCCCTGAGCCACGCAGAAGCCCGGGCAGCCTACGGATCTCTGCCTCCCCTACCCTCACCTCCGAGGTCGCCAGTGCTGTGTCCTGAACCCCAGGGGACAGACAGCTCTGAGCTGGGCAGGAGGGAGCTGGCTGCTTCCCCTGCCCTACACCTGGGAGCCCTCCAGCAGCTTAGACACCAGTCTGACAGCCCCTCCCTCCCTATCTCAACACCACCCTAAGGCTCTGTCTGCTTCTATCTCTGCCCGCCACCCCTCCCCCTCCCCAAGGTACACTTTCTCCAGGGGACCCAGAGGCCATCGGCCTTAGAGATGGGCTCAAGAGATTAGGGGAATGGTCACGCTGGTCTCGACAAGTCTGACCCAGTCAGCCCCAAGCAGGGGATGTGGGAGACCGGCCCCCCAGGAATGCAGCTGGTCGAGGCGGCGGAGACACTGCAGGCTGCGGGGCGTTCGGATGTCTGCCTTGACTCATTCTAGACTCGGGAGAAAATACCGTTCTCTCTGGTGGAGCAGCTGCTCCCCGGACTGACCGGGGGTGGTGAGGACACTGGACCCACCACTGAGCCCCAAGTGGCAGGAGATGCCCTCTGAGGCCTACCCTTGCCCCACGCCGACCCCGACCAAGGCCGGCATGAGTTCGCGGGTGCAAAGTGCTTAGAACCGAGGTCGGGACCAGGGCTCAGCAGCCAGCTGCCACCATCATCATCATCATCATTTACAAACAGCAACTTAGGGACCGTGATTTGGATGGTGAATTCATGAGGACCAGGAGGGCTTGTGTCTAGTTCCTTGTGGCTGTCCCAGCACCCGGAATGGACAATTATGTGCTCAGTAAATGTTAGTCTAATGAACACAACCCACAGTCCTTAATGGTTCCCGTGCCAGAGGCCAGAATCTCCTCCAGGCCCCTCCATGCTTTGGGTGCAGAGGACCCACAATGAAAGGCCACTGGCTTCTATTGCTGGTGTGCCCCCTTTACTTGGCCTCAATGCTCTCTCTGCCAACTCCCAATACTCCCGCACCCCTGTCCCCAAGCCCTGTCCCCTCACCTGGATGCCTCCAGGGTTTCTGCCCCACTGGGTGTCACCAGCTACGGCCTCCAGCGGCTTGGAACATGAGTGTCCAGGACTCTGGGCCGTGAGAGGGGACAGGTCTCCCCTGAGGGTTACACATGGTGGGGAGGGGCCCGAGGGGTCTCATTTGATCTGGAGTCTTCCTCCTAGCAACCAGACCGCCCTGGGCTGGGCTGTTCCCTCCTCGGTTACCCACTGCCCTCCTGGCTGAGCCACACTGTGCACCCGCTCCAGGGACTCGGAGTAAAGCTTCCGGGGGTCAGCCCGGCCAGCCAGACATGGCTAGTCCTGCCTCAGGCCCCTGAGGGACCCCCCACAGGGCTGCTGTGAGGAGTCACGGTCACATGCACCCTCACAGACCCACACCAGCCCCCTCACTCCCCTCTCACCCTCTCCCCTCCTGATTCACTAAACAGCCAGCAGCTCACAGACAAACCACACTGAGCAACCCCACAAAGCACATTTTGTAGTAAGAGGTGTTTATGCTTAGACGCTGAGGTGCCCCCAGTGGGTGGGGGACACTGAAGTTTGAAAAAATCTCTAATTTTGCCCTTTTTCAAAATCAGCCCTGAACCCATACATCCCTGTCTTCTATGCATCTGTGCCCCTTCTGTACGCCCCCACCCCCACCCTCCTGGCCCAGAACTTCTGCTTGTTGCAAGTGGAATCCCCCGACCCCTTCAACACCCCAAACCAGAGCAAGGGAGGCCCACGGGGGACTCTCTCTTTGTCCCAGGTCCCCTCATTTCTCCTGTCTCTGCCCAGTCCCCCCCCCCAACCCTAAGGCCTGGTTTTGCTGTCCTGCACCCCTCTCCACACCTGTCCCATCCTGCCTCTCCCCCTCTGTCTCACTTGCTGCTCTGGGTCACTTGCTCCCTGAGGCTGTCTGTCCTCTCCATCCCTGTCCCCAGAGGGCTGGGCCTTTGAGGAATCCCCTTCTGAATCCCCACATGCGGCCTAGGGGGTAGGAGGGGCAGGTGGGGGAGGGTGTGTATGGCAAAAATAGCTCCTTATCTGAGCATGAGGGGATCAGGAGGGGCCTCAAGGCCAGGGAAGAGGATGAACAACTGCCACCCCGGATGGTGTCTGTGCCCCAGGTGGGTCTCTGCAGGGAGTCCTGGCCCTGCCCGTGTCTGGGATCTCTTGGCACGGGAGTCGTGACAAGCCGTGGGCCCTCCCGGGTACCCGGACTCAAGCCTCCTACCAGGGGCTTTGAGAGCACGGATGATGAGCCCCAAAGACTCTGGGGTGGGTCTTAGGACCGTCAGTTACCAGGGGCCACGGGGAGCTGGGCACAGCAATGCCCTGCTACAGTTCACCCAACAAAGAAACCGAGCAGCACTTGGGAGATGGGAGTCACAAAGCTTTATTTACACCGCAGGGCTCAGAGGAGTGTTGTTGCAAAGTCTGAGCCCCGACGGCAGGGAGTGTCAGGCATATATAGGCAGAATTTCACTTAGTTATTTTCTATGGTAAGCTCCTCTTTTTCCCACAGTCGCATATCTAGGGTTGGCAGATGCAGGCGCCTGGAGAAGCCAAGGCCACAGGTGCAGGGAGTGAGCGGGCCCTGCTGAAGCAGAGGCTTCATTGCAAGCCGTGTTCCGGGGCTTTGCCCATATCAGCCTGAGGACACTTAACCTCCGCATGGCCCGAGGGGACCCTCTCCCTCAGCTGCCCTGGGAACCACCCATGCCTCCCTCAGACCAGGGCACTAAGCCAGGGGCTCAGCAGCAAACGGGGCAATTGCGATGCGGAGAGGTGAGATGCTGCGCCTGGGGAGGGTGTGGGGTGCGGTGCTCGTACGGGGGCTGGGCACCAACCCACAGGCGCCGGGGGGCTTAGTTGGCGAATGGGCACTGCGGGTAACGTGATCTAACCTTACCTCCCTGTCGACCTCTCGTCCACTGTCCCTGTCTATAACTGGAACACACACCCATACGTGTCGTTATAACTAAGCAGGTCACCATGGGTCCCCTCTCTGCACCTCTGGGACCTTGTGACATCCTCTCCTTCCCCATCCACCAAATCCCCACACCCAGTACCCCCTGTCTGTGCAGTCCCCTGACCATGGGAAGTCCTCCTGGTCCCCTGGCCCCTAGTTCCAGCTTGTGCCCAGCACTGATGGCTTCCTCATATGCCACATGGTTCTTCCCTTCGCTGCTATGCTGCCCAACCAATGTTGCTTCCTTTCTTTCTCTCAAGATTTATTTTATTGTTTGAGAGAAGGTGAGACAGAGACAGAGAGACAGAGAGAGAGGGAAGAGGGGAGGGCCCAGAGCTGTCTCCATAGTTGTACATTAGTCGTGACATGGTTTCATTCCACACAGGTGGATGTGGGGCGTGCCGGGCGGGAACCGAACTGGGGGCCTCCCGCCTGGGAGGCAAGAATCTTCACCACCAAGATGTCCCTGCGATTACCAGTTGCACTGCAGTTCAGCCTATGGGTTGGCATGCCGGGGCTGGGATTCGAACCTGGGACCTCACAATTGTGAGAATGCAAGTGCTCAGCCGCTGAGCTGTCCCAACATCCCCCGGGTGAAGTTTTCTGAGGCAAATAAGCATCATCATCCTGGTTGTGGTTTTACTTTATTATCATTGTTTGTATGAACTTTCCCACAGAAAGAAACTCCCCGTTGGGAAGAGCTTTTCACGTGCCCTGTTTCCGATACAGTGTTTCCTTTCATCTGCATCACGTCCCTCCCCCTCGGGAGTGGACGGCGATTCTCCTCTTTTGCAGGGAGAAGTGTGACAGCTCCCCCAGGGCACAGCGGAAGCAGGAGACCAGATCAGCAGCACTGGGCACAGTGACTTCCTCCCGCTCCTTGCTGGTCCCTCCTCCCATGAGCCCTCCCAGCTTCTCCTCCTGCTTGGTCCGTGCTTCCTTCCCTCCAGGGCTTTTCCACACCAGAGTCCCCAGTCTGTGTGTCCTTCCTCTGTCTGCTCTCCCACTTTCCTCCTCTCCTTCAGGACCCCGGCTCTCAACACCATCCATAGGACAACCCCTCAGACAGAGTTCCATCCACACCTTTGTCTGGCAGTTCTGACTCATGTTCCTGTTTATCTGACATGTCCAGCCGAGGCGACCTGTGTGTTAGATGTAGATCCAAGCCTGTCTTCCCTGCCCCCCCCCCCAAAAACGCGCTCTCCTCATCTTCCCGTTCAGCGGTGGAAACTCAGTCGATGGCTCACGTCGAATACCCAGGGTCTTCTTGGCCTCTTCTTTTTCTCTCCCCACCCCAACTCCCATCATGGGGAGATCCGACTGGCTCCTCCCTTACTGATGTGCAACCTGCTTTCACCTCCACTGCACGTAAGGAACCCCCTCGCTTCCCCCCTGCACATCCCTCACGCTCTAGCCGGCCCCCCGGGTCCACCCTCTTCCTGCACCTGGAGGGCCCTTTACACACAGAAGTCAGACCATGTCGCCTGTCAGCTCAGCCATGGCCTCTGTTCTCGGGCTCCCGGATCCCCCACGTGCACCTCTGTCTGCTCCACTCCGGCTCAAATACCCGGGCCCGTGGCCTCTGGCCTCAGAACTTCAACGTGCTCGTTCCTGCTTCTGGAACCCCCTGCCTCAGGCCCTACGGAGCTGACAGCCCTGTTGGGATTGCAGCCAGAATGAACCCCAGCCCCAGACGCACACCCACTCCTGGTCCCCCTTCTTCTGCTCCATCTTGTCTTTATTTCACAGCCTTGATGATCTAATTGACTCCTTTTTTTTTAAAGATTTATTTTATTGTTTCTGACAGAGAGAGACAGAGAGAAGGGGGAGGGCCCAGAGCAGTCTCCATGGTTGTACATCATCAGTTTTCAACATGGTTTGGTTCCACACAGGTGGGTGGGGCCGCACAGGGCGGGAACTGGGCTGGGGCCTCCCTCATGGGAGGTGTGTCCCCTCAAGCCAGGGGCTGAGAACCAAAGTGGGGGCCTCCTGCATGGGAAGCTCACCCATGTTCAGCATATGGGTCCGCATGGGCCGGGGCCAGGATTCAATCCTTGGTCCCTGGGGCTGCAAAGTGAGCACTTAACCCGCTGAGCCACCGTGGCTTCTCCTAACCAGAGGGCAGGGCTGTCTGTCCTTTTGGTTTACTGCTATAGCCCAAGCACCTGACAGCAGCAAAGCACATAGTAGGTGCTCCGTAAACACTGGATGACAGAATGAGCAGAGTATTCCTCCTCCCCTGCCCCTCCTCTGTGTGCTGGCACTTGATGAGGCTCATCTGGGAGGCCGGCCAGGTGGACAGGCTGTATTTTCTTAGCCCGGTGCCTTAGGAACAAGGAAGGGGTGGCCTTAGAAAGCCAGGAAGCCGCTGGGGCGAGTTCGGCTGGTCCAGCTAACAAAACAACCGCTCCGAGTGGGCTGAGTTCCCATGGGCCCTGCTGTGACCTGAGCACACGGCCCCTCCCTCATCGCCCTCCTGTCCCGAAACCCAGGGCCCCAGCTGAGCTTGTTGCCCAGCCTGCCCACATCATCATGTCTACAGGGTGCCTGCCCCACCTACTGCCCCAACCTGTCTGCTCCTGTTCGCTCCTCCCCGCGGCTCCTCCAAACGCTGACCTCCACTCAGCACTGGATACAGGCGACTTCAATGCTGCCCCCATGCGCGCACCCCCAGAGGGTTTTTGACTGCAGGGGCTGCTAGGGGGGCAGATCCATTCCATTCAAATCCTTGCTCCCCTGGGAACGTGCTCGGGGAGCGTAGACCAGTTCACCGTGCTCCCCAAACGTTCCCACCCTCTGTGAGGAAGGCAATTCTGCTCCCTGTTTGCGTTGTTGTAAGGGCTCAAGATGTTATGCCTGCAGAGAATTCAGCCTTGGCCCCGGCCCCCAGTGCTCAATACTCTCTCAAACACCCACTGCTTGAGCGCCCACTGTGCGCCCACGGTGCGGGCGGCCGGCCTGCCGCACGGCCAGCAGCAGAAGCGGCTGAAGTCAGGTCAAAGAGACGGTGTGCGTGACCTGAGGGGACCTCAGAGATGGTCCTCACCCCTTGCTGTCTGAGAAAGGAGTGGCATTCATCAGCGAGACATAGCAACGGGCGTTGTGAAAAGACAAGGTTATCTGCAAGACCCATGGGGAGTGGAAGGGTTTGGGGGGGTCAGGGGAACCCCGGGGTCAAAACCCAGTTCCAAGGAAAAGATTCACT
Organism: Craseonycteris thonglongyai; assembly: GCA_004027555.1. NCBI lineage: Eukaryota > Metazoa > Chordata > Mammalia > Chiroptera > Craseonycteridae > Craseonycteris > Craseonycteris thonglongyai. Next base: position 19,130 of record PVKE010000385.1, read on the forward strand.
TTCCCTCCCACGTCTTGGCTATGGTGTCACCCTAGGCGGCCACCTGCGAGGGCCCAGCATCTCTGACAGCAGGAGGCAGTGTGGGAGGCCACCTCTTAGCAGCTGTCTATTGGGGCCATCGTCCCTCCTTTAGGCTGTGGTGGTTACTGGTGCTGCACCCCTTTCTTGTTTCGCTGTAAAACTTCGGACTCCCCAGCCAGCTGAGCTAGGCGAGCTCCGCCCGCCGCTTCCCAAGGTCTTTACAACAAAAACAGGAAACCCCAGCAGTCTACAGCTCCCAGCCTCTGGGCAGCGTGCGGGATGCCAAGCCTTCCTCCCCCACCCCTGCCTGGCTCCCCAAGCCCTGCCCCTCCTCACCCTCCCCTCCCCAAGGTTCTCTGTTTAAATCACCTGTGTAAATGGTCACGGTTTTGGCTGGAATCACAACAGCTTGCAAGGATTACCCAAATCCCTCCACCCGCTCCTTCCCTAGGACAGCGTGTGTGGAAGCTGATTTTGAGAAATGCATTTTCAAGCGTACTCAAAAATGTGGCTTTCAAGTATGACGAGGAGGAGAAGCCGGGACTGCTCTGAGGGTTAAGCGCTCACCCTGCAGTCCTGGGGTCCGAGGATGGAGTCCTGGTCCCGACCTGGCCCGTGCGGACCCATGTACTGAACTGTGGTGTGCTTCCCACGTGGAAGGGCCCCCAGTTCTGTTCCTGCTGGGGCAAGCTTCCACGTAGGAGGCCCCCAGTTAGACTTCCAGCTCGTGAGGGTGTGCCCCCCATGCAGGAGACCCCCGGCCCAGTTCCTGCCCTGTGGCCACCTGTGTGGAACGACACTATGTCAAAAAACTAATGACGGACAACTATGGAGACTGCGGTGGGCACGCCCCCTTCTCTCTGTCTGTCTCTCTGTGTCAAAACAATAAATCTTAAAAAAAAGAAAAGTATGACAAGGAGCATCTTCTGTACTCAGGTGTCAACTGTAGTCTCACTTCCCCACCAAACTGCATGCGTGCACGCACCTGTGTGTGTGTGTGTGTGTTTTAAGCCCAGCTGCCTTACTCACTTTGGCACCTAGTACAAGGTGCTTGGCACCCTGAACCACACCTGTCACCCCCATTTGACCTTCCTTCAGTAAGAATCACCAACCGCCTTCTACGTCAGGCATGTCTCCAGGCCCCGGGGCACACAGCAAACAACACATGGAGGCTCCACCTGGTAGGTGAGCAGGCCAGACAATCAGCGACATAAATCACTGTGAGCATTTAGAAGAAAAATAAGGCACTTTGGGGTGCTGTGAGGTCATGCTCACGGCCAGGCCTGCCCACTGCAGGGTCCAGTTTCCTTGCTTTACCCTTGTCACTTCCGGGGGCCCAGTTGCCTTGGTGCCACCCTGCTGGGAGGCCCTGGAGGTGACAGTACCAGCTGAGCCCATCTGGGCACCACCCATGCGAGGGTTCATGTAAGAACAGCCAAACCTGGAGAGAGTTTCCATAAGAGTTTATTTGAGCCAAACTGACACCATGCGGGGAAGCAAGATCTCAGATGCGCAGGAGAGTGACCGTTTTGCAATTCCTTTCATGCATGGGGGAATGGAAGGAAGATGACAAAAAGCAAAGTACAGGGTAGTTAACAAAACGATGCCCCGACCTCTCTTCACCCACTTCCATCAGCCCTTCCCCCTCACCTCCCCGCACAACACACCTCAAGGTGACCACTTACTTTCCAAACGCATGATTCTCAGTCCTCACCTCACCTGACCTCTCAGGACTGTTTAACCCAGTGGTTCTTTCCTTCCTCAAAACCCCCCTGACTCCCAGGACACGGCCCTCTCCCCGTTTTCCGCCTGCCTCCCTGCCTGCTCCTCTGTGTCCTTGGCTGGCTCTTTTGCGTCTTCCTGACCCCAACACATTGAAGTGTTCCAGGGCTTTGTCCTTGAACTTCTCACCTCTAACTCCCCAAGAGCCCATGGAGGTTACGGTTGGGAGTCATGAATTTAAACAAGGTCCATCCTCCACCAGGCTCATGGCTTTAAATACCTCCGATGGCTGACAACTCTTTAAAAGAGTATTTCTAGCCGGATCATTCCCCTGAGTTCCAGATCGAGCATCCAAATGCCGGTCAAGTGTGTCTGGAATCAGGCCAGCATTCACCACCTTTGCCATCGGGACTGGGGCCACACCCCCATCAGCCCTCTTTGGATCATTACAAGAGCTTCCTAACTGGCCTCCCTGGTCCTACCTCTGCCCTCCTTCATTCTGTTCTCAACAGAGCCATCAGAAGAGCCATGGAAAACATGTGTCAGAACAGACTTCTCAACTCAAAACCCTCCAAAGGAAAGCCGATGTGCCAACAGCCTGGTCCTTCTCAGATCCCATGTTCTATTCCCCACTCCATTTCAGCCACATCGGCCTCCTGGTTGTTCCTGAGCATCGAAAGCCTGTCCCCACCCCAGGACTTTTGCACTTGCTGGTCTTGCTACCGGGCATGCCCTCCTCCAGATGTCTGACTTGCCCTTTCTCTTCCTTTAGGCCTTTGCTCAAATGGCACATGTATCAGTGAGGCTTTCATGGATCATCCTTCTAAAATTGGACCCCATTCTCCCCTCTCTGTGTTTTTCTCCTTAACATTCACTGCTATACATTCTACCTTTCTCCCCCTCCTAGAATGTAAACACCATGAGGGCAGGGACTTGATTTGGTTTACGGAAGTATCCTCAGTGCCCAGGACTACGCCCAGCACACGGCAGGCATTCACTCCTAGCTGTTGCGTCACTTTAATGACTAGGGGTAGAGGTCACCGGTGTTAGATGAGGCTGAGAGGTGGGCAGGAGCCAGATGAGCGCGCCTGTAGCTCTTGCTCAATAAGATTTGGAGGAGAGCTGACATGGTTGAGAAAAGTGCCCCGGGATCCTGAAGAGGGAATGCCTCTTCTACAAAGGGGCTTCTTGCCTTTGTGAGGTTGAGTGTGAGGAGGTCTGAGGATTTGTTTTCTAGAGAGGCCTCTCCCACTTCGAAGGGGCCAGGGGCTCGGGGGCTAAGGAGGGCTCTGCATTTTGACAAGACAATACCACATGGGGCTGGAGTTATGGGTGATCGGCCCTGTGCTTCTGAGTCAGCGGCTCAATCAAGCCCTTCCCAGTGACCGTGGTAGCCCTGCCTCTGTGCCCAGACCTCACCCCGCCCAGGCTCACTGCTCCAAGAGCACCGGAACACCCCAGATGTGGCCTTCTCCCACCTCCCGTGTCACCTGGCCTCACCCCTGTCTTTCTTCCTGCACGCCTCAACCTGGAGGGATTTCAGTGGAGGTCAAGGCCAAGGGCAAGAGGCCCGCTGAGCTTCTCAATTGCCCAGACAGTAGGCGAGGAGCCTGGTAGGCATGGGAAGGCTTTGGGGGTTAGCGCCACCTGCAGACCCTCTCAGGACCAAGCGGTCAGGATGCTGGGCCCTGGGGCAGCCCTGGGTCTCAAGCTCTGTCTTACCCACACTCCAGCTATCCAAATAACTAGGCTATTTATTTATTCAGAGTCTCCTTGGCCTACTGGGCTCCTCAAGCTAAATTTGCCTTCTGCACATTCCTTGAGGGTTTTAATAACCTACCAAGAAGAACAAAAAGCCCATTTCTACTAACCTAATACGTCAAGCCAAGGTGGAAATACCTTTCAGGGGCCCCCTCCTTCCCCAACTCGGCTGGACTTCCCCTGCAGAGGAAAGCAAAATTAATTTTGACTTTGCTACAGTGATGCACCTCATGGTTCAGCTCTACCAGTGAAGGGGGTGGGGAAATCGCAGCTAGCAAGGCAGGCTCTGGGGAGCTTGAGATTCTTTCCTGCCTTCTCACGTGCTGGGCTGCAGGGTTCTGACCTCCCAAGCCCTGCACTAGTGGCCTCACCAGGCACACACCACCTCACAGCACCCGCAGGGCTGCGGAGAGAGTGCCAGGCTGAGCCAGGGACAGAGCCACGTTTGCAGTGTCACCAGCCACAGGTGACAGGCCAATCCCAGGCCAGGCATCCTACACATTCAGGGCAACCAGTGAACAGACACGAGGGAACCCCCAGAAAGATCAAAGGCCAAACAAGAGAATCAGCCATTCAAACCAAGAGCCTCTCTATAGTCCCTCTGTCTCCCAGCCCAGCCCTCACGCCCACCCGCCATTTCCACTGTCGCCTGATCCCAGGAAAATTCATCTTTTCCCGGTCCTTGCTTACAAAAATCTAAATAGAGTGAATGGGGTTCATCAGCTGATAGACTCACTTATGGGGAGGAAAATTTCTGTTCATTTTTGGAAAAGAGGAGGAGAGGATGATGGGACAGGGGAAAACTAACAATTAAGGGCCTTGTATCCACTTTCATCTGTTAGCCCGGGAAGCGCCTTTAGTCTCTGAGCTTGGAGCAAACAGGACTTGGGCTCGAATCCCAGTTTTCCTGGTGCTAAGTCTGTGGGTTGGAGCAAGCTCCTTAGCTTCCCCCAAGCCTCTACAGCTACATCTGTACAATAGGAATTGTGGTACTTTCCACCGAGGGCTTTTGTAAAAACTAAATACGATGTTAAAGAGAAATAATAGAAATAATAGAATCTAAAATTCCTTGTCCAGCCAAATCTCTGAAATAAAGATATATTCCAATAAGAAGAAAAATAACTTCATAAGGAAGAAGTCAGTTTCAAGAAGTAATACGCTAAAATACACATGTGTGTTTGTGTGTACATGTGTGTACGAGGGCTGTCCAGAAAAAATCCAGCCACAAATGCCTCTATTTTACATGCCTTGATACTTTCCAGACAGCCATTGTATGTACATCTATGGGTATGTACATTATTTTCCATTGCATTTGTACTTAGGTATATAAAAATGTTTACTATAAAAACAAATAAGCAAAAACAAACATTTCTAGAACTAAACCCTTGACAAATGTGGTAATTACTCTTGGTAATATCAACAGGGATGACGTTGAATCCCATGCTCAAGGACTAGATGAATTAACAGTATGAAATCTGGTTTGATTTCTCCCCAGGCCTCTCTGCTAGGACGGCAAATGGCCATCTTCTCACTGTGTTCTCACATGGCCTGTTCGCTGGGTATAAAAAGATATCAGAAACAAAGTTAAACAATGAGCAACAGCCTAGAGGAGAAACAAAGCATTAGTATCAAGAATATATATTTTTAAATCTTACAAATTCCTATGAAAGAGATAACCAACCCAAATGAAAAAGGTATGGAAAGAACCTGCATAAGAAATTAACTGAAGGGAGGCCAGAATAGCTCAATGGTTGAGCGCTTGCCTTGTAACCACAAGGTCTAGGGATCGAATCCTGGCCCCGGCCTTTGCAAACCCAGATGCTGCACAAACGATAACCGCTGAGATGGCAGTGAAGGTTCTCACCTCCCATGCAGAAGGCCCCAGTTCAGTTCCCGCCCTGCAAGGCTCCACAACTACCAGTGTGGAATGAAATTGTCACAGCTAATGATGTACAACTATGGAGACTGCTCTGGCTTTGCACACTTGTTCTCTCTCCCTCTCCCTCACCTCTCAAAAAACAAAACAAAACCGAGCAATAAATCTTTCTAAAAAATTCACCGAAGAAAAAATATTAGTGGCCAATAAAGACAGGAAAAGATACTTCATTGCTATTCAGATAACTGCAAATTTGTTAAACCACAAGCTTTTGACAAAAATTTTGGGTAATGACATGAAAAGCTTTCAAGTACCCTCATGCACGGTTGGTGGGACTTTAAATTGGTACTTTGAAGGGCAATTTGGCAGCATCTATTACTTTTAAATTGTATAAACCAGTGACACTTTTTTTAAATCAACCTCCTGAAATTGTAGAACCATGTGCACAAGAAAAGGTGGTTGGAGACGTTGGTTGCAACATTGTTGCCAAGAGTAAGAAGCTGGACCACCCTAAATACTATCCGTAGGTGCCTGCCCAAATCAGCTCATCACTAAAACATGACCCATGCACTCCAAGTGAAAAGGCGGAGCTTCAGCGATGAATTGTTGAGTAAAAGAGCAAGTTGCAAAATGATTCAGTTGGGGAGTACCCTCCATAGAAAATTCTGCATAAACTAATATAAGTATCATATATTTATAATATATGCATATATATGTGTATGGCTTGAATACTGATGTTAACATAATACCCATATTAATTTAATGCCTATATATGTATACAAGTATATATATTATATATAAATATTAATACATATGTATATATATACACATATACACACACACATATATGCATAGAAAAAGGTCTTCAATGCTATACACCAAATTGATAAATCATAGGAGGATAGTGATTAAAGAACAAAACCTATGATCTAAACATGCATACAAAAAAAACTTTAATGAATTCAAAATTCATTATTTTTTAAAACTCCTAGAAAACAAATAGAGGGCAACTTCCTTGAGCCGTATCAGTATTATTTCAATTGTTTACCAGGGGAACGTATCTGGGTACAAATTGTGGAGTTAAAAATTTGTGTATTTCTTAAAGCTCCAGAGGGGAGGAGCCTGCTTTGGCCACAGTGACCAGCAGGGACAGAGGGGAGGGCAGCCCTGCAGGCCTTCAGTGGCTGTGACTGGCACTCATGCAGTGACCTCCATGGCCCTAAGTGGGTTTTCCCCAAGGAAATCCCTGTAATCCCTGGCAAATGACCATCCCTCTGCCCCGTACAAACCCAGGAATCTGAAGAAAGAAATAACGAATGAAAAGCCTTTTGAATAAGTAACTCCGTGGATAGCCACAGAGGCATTTGATGGAGAGAAAATGATTCTGCAAACACAAAAGGGCACATAACCAAAATATGACTCATCTGGATTAGCAGCCCAAACCGTTAGGAGGTAGTGAATCTACATTCTTAAAACACACACAAGGAGGATCTCTTGCCACATTCAGAACAGGTTTCCATTCACCAGGATCCATCTGCACGTGATGAGCTCAAGGAATCGCACAAGGATTCCAGATTCCAAGGTCAAATGGGAAAGACACACAGCCCCTTCTCTCACAGGTAATGGCCGGTAATCACAAGTTTACTGAATTTAACTGGTTAACTAGCCCTAGTTAGCCCGCTGCTCATTTGCTTGGCGTAGGGCAACCATGCAGCCCATTTTCCATTGCAGTTCTGAATGTGCAGGAACCACGATTTTATCACCATTTGCATAAGGAATGTAAGGGGATGGTTGTTCTGCTAGCATGGTAAAGATCATTGTAGGGGTCCTTTGTTGAGCTTCTACTATGTGCTAGCACTGAGCTAGACATGCTCGCTATATCCCCACACTTGAACTCAGTCTCCTAAGACCTAAGTACTAATGTCCTCATTCTGCACCAGGTCAGTTATATAACTCCTAACACCAGAGCACACAGCCTGTTCTCCAGTTCCGAAGTCCACGTTCTTGCCCATTGCATACATCAGATTCTGTGTTTTTCCAGGGAGGCAAAAACCAAGCAGGGAGATTCCTGCTTCTGAGATAAAGTAAATGGAGTCCCAAAATTCACGCAAGAAGTAATTTTGATAGAAAACACAAGTTTATAATTAAAAACTGTAAATTTTTATTGTTCAACAATGAAAACGAGTTGTTCTTTCGTGTAGCGCTCCATTTTTAATAACCCTGAACTGTCAGCTGTCACGCTGTCTTTTTATTTTCGTTGGCAACACTTCACCGCACAAATGACGCAAAATTCAAATCTTGCGTGAATGTTGGGACATCCTTTATTTGTTTGCCCAAAGCTCCAGGAATCCAGATATTATGCTCAGGCTGCAAGAAGTGGCCTCTTCCTTCACCTAGTGGAGGATTCTGGAAACTGGGAGGTCTCACAGCTTGAGCTTGTCACCTACTGGGTTGACATTGGTGCCCAGAACCCTGCTGAGTCACTGAGGCTGTCACTGCTATTATGCAACAAACCAGGACACCGCTAAGCCAGGCCTACACCCAGACTTCAGTGACCCAACCAAGGGCTGGTGACTGATTAGAAGAAAGTCCAGATGTTAGAAAAATCTGCTTTGGAGAAGAAAGCTGGTTCTCCCTGTCACTCTCACTTTCTTTTTAAAAATTGAAGTCGAGTTGACATACCATAGTATATTAGTTTCAGGTATACAACGTAATGATTCAGCATTGGCTTCCTTAGGGAGCGCTCGTCACGGGAAGTCGAGTAACCATCATTTACCATATGAGGTGTTATGATCATACTACTTTCCCTGTGGTGTACTTGATGTTCCCCTGACTTTTTACTTTTGATAAGTGGAGGCTTCATTTTACCCTATTCGCGCATATCCCCACGCTTCTCTGCTCTGGCCACTGTCAGTTTGTTCTCTGTATCTATGAGTCTGTTTCTGGTTTTGTTTTATTTGTTGCTTTTGCTTTTTGTTTTTCAGATTCAACATGTCCGTGAAATCATGTGGTATGTGTCCTTCTTCAGATAGATACCCAAAAGTGCAATGGCTGGGTCATAAGGTAGTGCTATTTTAAATCTTTGAGGAACCTCCATAGTGTTTTCCATAGTGGCTGTGCCAATCTACCTTCCCCACAACTGTGCATGAAGGCTCCCCTCTCACCACATCCTCACCAACACTTGGTGTTTGTTGTCTTTTTGGTAATAGCTGTTCTGACAGGTGGGAGGTGGTGTCTCATTGTGGTTTTGATTTGCATTTCTCTGATGACTTGGGTTGTTAAGCATCTTTTCATGTCCCTGTTGGCCACCAGTATGTCTTCTTTGGCGAAATGTCTGTTCCAGGTCCTCTGCTACTTTTCATTGGATTCTTTTTTTTTTTCCAAGATTTATTTTTATTGTTTTTTGACAGAGAGAGAGACAGACAGAGAGAGACAGAGAGAAGGGGGAGGTCCCAGAACAGTCTCCACAGTCGACAGTATTAGTTTTCCATATAGTTTCACTCCACACGTGGGTGCAGGGCTGCGCAGGGCAGGAACTGGACCCGGAGCCTCCCGCATAGGCCCCTGCACCCCAGTTCAGCGTATGGGTCTGCCTGGGCCGGAGCCAGAGCCGGCATTCAATCCTCGGTCTCCGGGGCCACAAAGTGAGCTCTTAACCCACTGAACCATCCCAGCTTCCCCCTCTCCTTTTTTTTTTCAAGATTTATTTTATTGTTTTTGACAGAGACAGAGGGAAGGGGGAGGGCCCAGAGCAGTCTCCATCATTGTACATCATTAGTTTTCAACATGATTTCATTCCACACAGGTGGGTGGGGGCCGCGCAGGTGGGAGCTGGGCTGGGGGCCTCCCGCATGGGAAGCAGACCCCAGTTCAGCATATGGGTCTGCATGGGCCAGAGCCAGGATTTGATCCGTGGTCCCCGGGGCTGCAAAGCAAGCGCTTAACCTGCTGAGCCATCCTGGCTTCCCCCATTCCTCAATATTCATTCAAACACCTTGAATGAATATTACAATGGGCTAGGGCCTCAGGAACTAAGACAGATGACAGCCCTGATGTCACAGTTTACAGTCAGAAAGGGAAACAGGTTTGTAAATAAGCAAATGCTGCAAAGTGTCATAAGTACTTGATTTAAAAGAGAAAAGAAAAAAAACGGCTATACAGATCCTCCTCATTTACAACAAGGTTACGTCCTGATAAACTCACTGTAAGTTGAAAATATCCTACTTGTAAGGCAAAAGTGCCTTTAACAGGCGGCTCCTTGCTGCCCAGCATCACGCGTTTGTACCATGTATCTCTAGCCCCAGAAAAGATCAAAATTCCAAATTCTAATTATGGTTTCCAGTAAACGAGCATCGATTTTGTACCATTGCAAGGTCAAAGATCTAAGTCAAGTGCTCTCTTTATAGGCTACACCTGGGGGCGAGGAGGTGTGTGTGCAAAAAATGGTTAATTCTGAATGTCTGAAATCTCTTCAAAATCTAATGTTGCTGTTGACTTTCTCAGAGTATTTTCATCTCATTCAAAAGGAATAGCTCTCATCCAGATGTATGAAATTATTTCAGGGAATGTTGGCAAATACTTCTTAAAAGACCACATTGCCAGACAATTCTTATCTGAACCTTTAATCATAAAAACACAACCAGATAAGAAAATGAGTTGGCCAACAGCAGTAAAGATACCACTGATTATATCTAGGCATTCTGATTTCAGAAATGTGGATGAAAACAATGTGTGTGGAACCAGTAGAAATGTGGTCTATGTGGAGTGGGCATGTGTATTTGGAAACTAGTTCATGCCCTTAGCATCGAATACCTAAGAAACTAATTGGTGCTGTCTTACTTTGTCCAATGCCTTTTCCACTTTCTCTTTTCCGCTCAAAAATTATTGATGGCTTCCTCCATTCCTATAAAACCAAACTCAAACCAGCTGACGTGGTACTTCCAACAGTCTCCTTCAGCATCTGGACCCTCACTATTCCATGCCCCTGCATCTCGACCCCTCCCCTCCTTTCAACGTCAACCTACTTGAATCCTTTACAAAGATTTTTACTCCTCCTTTGGAATATCTACTGTATTTATCAATTCTACCTATCATTTACTGCCAGGTATTACCAATTGATTTTTCAACTGTTTGTCTCCCAGCCAGAAGTACAAGTTCTTTAAAGAAATTCTTTATGAGACTATATTTATGATAGTCAAACTCATATAACCAAAGCAATGCACTAATGTACTCTTGGGTTAGTAGTTCCAGATGATAATTGTAAAATATTTAATAATCCTTGTTAGTAACTATGCTTGTAACGAAGCAAGTATCAAAGAAGCAGGTTAATCTATAGCTACATAATTTATGAGTTTAATGCTTATAACAAAATTTCACAGCCACTGGGTGTTTCATGTTGGGGAGCCTTTGCACTATTATCCTTCCAATTTCTATTGCAGTTTTTGCTCACATTTGTTTTCTTCTACATCAGTTCTGTAGCGAGGGCATTCCACACGCTCGCAACACTCACGTTAAGCTGCAATTGATTTCCCTTTCAGTACCTGAAGTCCAACTTGCTTCTACGTAACCCAGCCTAGCAGAGAAGGGGAGGCCATATGCACGAAATGATGAAGTAGATATTGAAAAATTAGTTTATTTTTCTACTTTACTTTTAATAAATGAGAAGAAACACAGTAGTCTGTCTCATAAAGAACATTTATAATACATAACAATTCATAAAGCCTCATGGTGAGGTAGAAACAGCTTTGGAAAACAATGCACAGTCATAAAACATACAAAATGTTAGGTAAAATGTTGCAGCACTGAAGACATTTTATGTGCATCTGCATTTAATGAAATGATAGTTGCATTTAACTGTGCCACATCTGGCCCAAAGGACAGGCTATGGGAGACACAAAACAACACAACATGAAATTTCATAAAGAATCACGGAATACATTGATACACTTCATTGTGCTGTTTCAAGGCAGAACCATACAGGGCAATTTTTGTGTGATTTTTTTAAAATATATAACCACATATGAATTGTATGTTACATTCTCTTCAGCATCTTTTTGCTAAAGACACTGGACCTTAAAATTTTTGGTTTAAAAGTTTAAACTGAATGAGATACAAAAAGCTCTCATGCCAGTGAAAATGACTGCGAAATATTCCAGAGCTTGTTAGTAAAACAAAATAGCATTGCCACATAGTATTGGTAGAGCTACATCAAAATAGTGCTATTACAATTTCCATTTCAGATGGTCAAACACTGCATTTGACAGTTTCAATTTAAACAACAAACAAAAACAAAAACCCCTCTACCTTCCCCAAGAGTTTTAACACTGTTTTACGACTTAACTGAAACTCTATTAAAATAAATATTTCTATATTGTAGAATTATTCTCCATATTTATGTATGTGAACATCTTAAGACAGCAGGTAAATGACATTTATATCATTCAAATGATATCTGCTTATAGACAGTAAAAATCTTCAACTCAATACCAGTCAGCCTACTAAATACTTCACATTAGGTTCCATGGGCCTTTTTCCTCAAAACTTGCAAAAGTTCAAAATTAACTGAGGATGTTGACAAGATAAGAACATGTTAACATAGTCTTCTACCTATTGTGATTTTTCCATAGGTGCTCTTTCTTGATGGAAATTTTTCCTGTTCAAATTACATACCTTAGTCAAACATTGTTTTTCTAAAATGTTAAAATGCATGAAATTATTTTAAGTTTCTTGACCTTATTTTTGTAGGTTCTAGACCATACGTTCAGAATGCAGAGGCCTTTCAAAAAAATAAAACAATCATGTCAGCTAAAAGGTGACAATGGAGAATTAAATCTCACCACTAATGCTGCATCTGGCTGGGAAAAATTTCTGGGTTGGTTGTAATTCAGGCACATGCAGGGTTTCCTATTCATAAAACGGAGACAGCAGGCAAGTTGCTAAACACATATTCTAAATACGAGGGCTGTCCGGAAAGTATCCAGCCATGTAACCGTTCTCGTTTATGGACAACGGCTGGATTTTTTCCGGACAGCCCTCATTTACTGATTTTGCTCAAATATAAAAGAGTCAGCAGGAGAGATGCATCTGCTACAACTGATGCAGTGTTATGAAACAGCGATTCCAATATTGGGTTTAAGCCTCCTAATAATGCAAGGTATTGCCCTCATTTTCTTACAGGAAGGAATATGCTAGTTTGGAAAAAAACACCGAAATTCCACAATATTCAAATAGAAAAGCATTTTTGAAAAAGATAATGCTAATATAGCTAAAAATGGGTTAGAAAGTGCATTGCAAAGAATAAATTCTCTGCTAAAACTCAAAAGGTTGTCAGTGCCCGCTGATTTTGCTATTATGACCAAGACCTTTGAAAAGAGAATCCTAGGGAATCCTAGATATAAGCTACTTAAAAACTATGAAAAGCAAAATAACTGAAACCTAAAGGCCATCACCTTCAAAACACTTTTGGAAAAAAAGAATAAAAGTCCTTGCCCCATCTTATACACCATTAAAAAAAAACCCTTTCAGTTGACGTTTTATACATTACACAACCTTTAAGAAACTGACCCAATAGAATATTTGTAAAGAAAATGCCATTGAATATACTTTATCAGTTTTCCTATTGTATCATTACTGAAATGTTTCCATAACAAACTATTATATATTGAGATCTTAATGTTTTGTAGTTTAAAATGTTAAATCAGGAATGTACATGAGACAGTACAGTTTGAAGCTTTCTGTCTTATTCACCCATGGGCGATACCCCAATTTCATGTGTAAAAATTTTTTTTTTGCAAAATTCAAAGTAACTACCAGTTTAGGAACTGAATTATATAATATCGGGTAAGAGTATTAAGAGATCAGAATGTACTGTACATTGGCAGGTTATGGTTTTGGCCCATTATAGTAAATTTGCATTTACAAACTATGTTCCCCAAATTACCTCATTCTCATTGGAAAAATCGGCTATTCTGAAATAGGCCCATTGCCAGCAATAGGCTTATACTAGAAAAAACACACCACCTACCACAAAATATCATCCCTTTAAAAAGTTAACTGTCAAAGGCCAACACTTTCATGTTAAGACCCATTAAACAATGAATTATTTCAAACCCCAAAAGGTAGCCATGCTGAAAGTAGTCAGCTATAAAAGTCACTGAAGTAGTCAGGATACCTTGTTTCTAAAAAAATAGAGCTATACATGGTAACTGATACTAATATTCATCTTGAGGACAAAAATTTAGTTTCTTCACAAAGCATAACCTCTATCAAGAAAAATATAACTTAAATACCCTTAAATAACATTTGTATATGAATTTGAAATCCATAGCAACAATAAAATAGCCAAGAACAATTTCCTGTGTAAATAGTGTGGCCTCTTAAAAAATAAGCCACTATTAGAACTGATCTGAGCAACGTCAAGACAGGATGACTTACAGAATCGTATCAATTTTGCCTTAACTAATATTGCTTTTTAAGAATCTAATATCCAAATTGCATTTATCTTCAGATTTCTTCTGCCAAGTCAATGGCTCTTGGCAAAACACAAGCATTGCTGGTTGTTGGAAACGCTGCATTTGAGCCCCATTCATAATTGCTCGCTATGAAATGACTGCAACTGTGAAATGTTTGCTACAACACCCACAATTTCAGAGATTCCATTAATAAGCTTGCATTTAACATGTAATGATTAGATTTCAGTTTACTGTATGCACTTTGTGAGTAAACTTTCAGCTCAGCGTTTCTGATGCCAATCTTTCTAAGAAAGTGATGCTGGTGAACACATCCGTGGTTTTAGACTGACTTTGGTAAGAGAAAACTCTCAGAATAATTTAAAAATGAAGTCCGAATATTAACTTACAATCATCTAAATATTTAATTTGGTAAACTTTCTTCCATGCTCTTACTCCTCATATGCCCTAAGACGTGTAAACTGTAGTTCAATTTGTTAATTATTTTCAGTTTATTAGAATAATACTCAGCAATATAGAATACAGGATAGTAACTGATCATTAGTATTCCCTATACCTATGTGAAGAAAAAAAGGAAGTTGCCTAATAAGACCCGAGTCACTCTTAAAACGTGCTGCCATTACGCTATGTAATGATCTCAAATGGCAAGTACATGTTACCTAAAATGTCAAAGGAAATAAAGTTGTTGGTGAATTTTAAAGTTCTAGTGGCTATAATTCTAATAAACAAAGTAGAACACTGGGGGAAAAGAAAAGCAGAGAAATTCCAGTGACAACTTTAATTTATTTATCCCCCTAATTAATCTTTCACCATGGAAAAACTGGAAATCAAATGTCATTATGTCATATAAGGCTTATACCTACTTTAAAGAAAAATGTAACATAGTGTTAAAACTGACTTTCCATAATTGTTACAGCATAGCTGTACTCTGTCTGCACTAAGAATTACAAACTTGTAATATTGAACTCTGTGAAGCAGTCCCTTTACGTTCTTACAAAAATAGAATTAAAGTGTGTAACCAGACAAGAACTTCAAATACACTACTAGGCAAACTTAGAATTTCAATGGGAGTCTTTTTCCTCTTGCAGTTTAAAGCAAAAGTCAAATATCACATCTTTTTCAAGACTCACAAAGATGATTCAGGTTGTTTGTTTGGCGCATTTTTAAAATCTATTACAACAGCAGGGATGTTTTCAGGCTTAGTCCTCCTGGGCTTCTCTAGGTTGTCACTAAGTTCTAAACAAGAAATGCTAACTGTTGGGGCCTTTTCTGCATCCTTTCCAGAATGGGCTTGTGGCCGTGTCCCACAACATTGCTTCAAAGCACACTGAGTTCTGCAGGCAAGTTCACACGGAACTACACTTGATTTAGAGCCTACACTAGCAAATTCGGGCTGAATGGTAGTAGCATGAATTCCGTGATTATGAAAAACGTCTTTAATGATTTTAGCCACCTGCATGTATGATGCTGGGTCTTCACATTTTATGTGAGCAGTAGCAATGATTCTGCTTCCAGCCAGTTGCCAAACGTGTAATTCATGAACTTCCTCAACTCCTTCAACAGCTCGAAGTTCTTTTATCAAATTTCTGATATCAATCTGTTTAGGAACAGTTTGTAGAAGAATGAGAGCAGATTCCTTAAGTAATGGATAAGTTGTGTACATAAGTATACAAACCATTACAATACAAAGAGTTGGATCTAAATACAGCACCCAGCAAGGACCAACTTCATTAACTGTTGTAGGAGTACTATTCATTATTTCTAACATAGCTTTGCAGGGGTCAGGGGTACATGGGTTCAAACAGAATTCCCCTTCAGGACAACCTTTCCAAGAAAAGTAAAAGACCAAGGCATTTACTACTACAATCACGGAACCCAAAGCATCTCCAAAAACATGCAGAAAAACTCCACGCATGTTAAGTTGTCCAGCCTTATCATCATCTTCCAATTCCATATGGTCAGCTTCTCGGATAAGATTCCCATTTACTTGTACTTCTGTTGCATCGTTTCTGGACTTTTCTGGATCTGCAAAGAAATACAAATTCTGTATCAAATACACTTAAAGTGTTTATATACACATCCTTGTCTCATTCCATTAAAGTAAGGAGGTGAACATTATTCCTAAAACATAATTTCAGAAGGTGCTCAGGGCACTTTAATATAAATTGACATACTGGGAACAAGCCAGGACATAATGGCCAGGGATAATTGTCATTAAGATGACAATTATTTCCCCATTCTCCTAACCACCCTCCTACCCACCTCACTCTAAAAAAGGATATGGTCTAATTACCAAGGCCTGATTTGACATAGCTCTAGTCAGTTTTTGTCACTAAGGTGTTAAATTTAACTTTTAAACTTTTATTAGTCTCTTGGTGGAGGGGGTGTAGAAACTGACAATATAAACTTAACAATCACAGACTTTAGGAAAAGTTGGAACTAAATGATCACGGTCTACCTTACTATTCAAACCAAATGTATTAACCTGTTAAAGGAAATACACGAGGGCTCTCTGGAAAGTATCCAGCCACGAAACATGAAAAACAGAGGCATTTGTGGCTGAATTTTTTTCTGGACAGCCCTCGTATATACCGGGAGCTGCTTAATTTTCTTCGGAAGAACACCCTGTGTAGTGCGAGTGAGAGGAAATTCAATCATTTATCAAAGCTTTTCAATATACAACTTGAATTTCATTAGCATAATAATATCTTGCATCTTGAAAAAAAAAAAAAAGGAAAATCGCCTGTGTAGTATCATACAACTAGGTAAATAAATATAAATGGAAAAAAAAAAAAAATTGGAAGAAAATACACCAAACTGTTAAGGTCATCGAGCTTGGGTAGTAGAGCATCGGTTGGACTCCTTTTCCCATCTCCTTTCTTTCAACGTTTATTTCCAGATTTCCTTCAAAAGCACTTATGATTAGAATGAACACCACTCGTTAAAAAAACAAGATGAATAGATTACCATCACTCTTATTTTAGTATGCTTATGGGAAGTCCTAAGTGAAATATGTAACATGTCTGGACAGCTCTTAAGTCTAGAATTTTCTGGGTTAGGTATAGATTTTAGACAACTAACCGAAACACACACACTGCCCTTCATAAAAGAATCCTTTAACCCGGGTTTTGAACTGGGGTAAGGAATGCCTATAGACAGTTACTGAACGTCATATTAAGAAACTTGTTTTAAAGGGCCTAAGAGTCACTTGGGTTTTTCAAACACCCCACAACTCAGGACGAATTAGGGAGTCTCTCCATTTCCCAATAGGGCCAAGAAATGGAATTAGGAAGCATTTTTGATCCTGTAAAAACCCAAGTCCGGACACTCTCTTGAAAAGGTAGCCTGTAAAGACAGCCAAGCGCGGTGGCGGCCTGCAGGTCACCTCCTGACCCTATTCCTGCTCCGCGACACAGTCCCCGCTTACACCCCCGGAGGAGCCCCCAGACCCCCGGCCGCCGACACCCGGGCTGAAAGGGGTCCCCCCTTGGCACGCCTTCCCCGGCGGGGGCGGGACCT
Source organism: Craseonycteris thonglongyai (assembly GCA_004027555.1). Lineage (NCBI taxonomy): Eukaryota > Metazoa > Chordata > Mammalia > Chiroptera > Craseonycteridae > Craseonycteris > Craseonycteris thonglongyai. The sequence continues at coordinate 36,497 of PVKE010000385.1, forward strand.
GGCGGGAGCGGGAAGGCGGCCGCACAGCGCGGGTCCGCTCGGGCACCAGGGGGCGCGCCGGCCATCCCGCCCGGGGCCCGGCTCGGGTCCGGGCTCCCCCAAACCGAACCACCTGCACCTCCTCACCTGTCCCGTCCAGCTTGAGCCCGTTGGAGTTGCTGCTGTTGGCCACCAGGGTGTTGGTCTCCTCCTGGTCCGCCCTCTGCTCGCCGGGGCTCACGTTGCTGTCGCTGTCCCCGGAGCGGCCGCTCTTGACGCGGCCGTGGCCGTGACCCCCGTGCGAGTGGCCGTGGCCGGAGTCGCCGCCGAAGCCGCTGTGGTGGTGGAAGAGGCAGAGCCCCAGCACGTTGACCAGCAGCCCCGCCACGCCGACCGCGAGGACCACCAGCGGCTGCTGCATCTCGTGCGGCTCGATGAAGCGCTCGATGGCCTCCAGCAGGATGGCGAAGCACAGGCCGGTCAGGAAGATGGCGTTCACCAGAGCCCCCATCACCTCGGCCCGGATCCAGCCGAACGTGTTCTTCTGGGTGGCGTGGGTCCGCCGGGCGAAGCGCTCGGCCACCAGCGCCACCACGAGCGCCAGCACGTCCGACAGCATGTGGAAGGAGTCGGACAGCATCGCCAGCGACGAGGTCACCCGGCTCACCACCACCTCCAGCACCATGAACAGGAAGGTCAGCATCAGCATGCACAGCAGCCGGCCCCGGTTCCGACCCCAGCACCCCATGGCGGCGGCTCCGGGGCCCGCCCAACGCGGCCCGGACACGCGACAGGCGGCGAGGCGCCGAGGGTCAGCGACCCCGGCCGCGTCGGAGGACGGCGGGCGGCGCGGGGCTCCCCCGTCCGAGCCGCGCCGGCCTTCAGGACACGAACCAGGAGCCTCCGGGGGCCCGGGCCCCGCGGGTCAAGCCGCCGAGCCCCCCGCGCCCGGGGGGCGTCCCCAGCGGGCCGGCGGCGCGCAGCTCCTGCGGCGCTCGTCCTCGGAGCCGGCGCGGAGGCCCGGCTCAGCCCCAGCAGCCCTCACGCCCGCGGCCGGGCGGCGGCGGCGGCGGCGGCGCGGAGCTGGGATTCCCGGAGCCTGGGCACCGAGAGCCCGAGGCGGCGCAGGCGGGCGGCGGGCAGCTCCGCGCTGCGAGGGCTCCGAGCATCTGCGGTCTCTCCGCGCACGTCTGCCCCCTTCCCTGGTCCGCCTCCGCCGGGGTTCGAGCCGACCAGCCGGTTCCAGGGGGAGCTAAAAAGGCGGCGACCGCGGCAGCTGCACTCGGCCCGGTCTGGGGCGCCTTCTTCGCCCCCCCGCCTTTGCAGACGGTTTACAAAAAAACTTTGCTTTGCACTCGGAACCCCCGTTTTCACACGGACCCGAGCGTGACAAGGCCTCGACGCCCCGCCCAACGGGCCCGGCACGCTCCCTCATTGGCCAGGACACCCTCACGACAGCGGACGCGCCCCGCCCACCCACGCTCGCTACTGGATGGAGGGCGAGAGGGGGCGGTGCCGCGGCTTCAACAGAGAGGGGCGGGGCCCTTTCCTCCCGGAGCGGGTGTGGGCCGGGGGGCCCGCGGCCGGGTGCAGCGACGGGCGTCGGTGGCGGGGAGGGGGGTTTGGGGGTGCGGGCCGCGTGCAGCAGGAGGGGGAGGGGCAGGCGTGGCAAGAAGGTCCCTTCTCTGGCGCTGCGGGTCTTCGCCCGCCCACCGCACACCGGGCAGCAAACAGACTTTGATCCCGGCGGCCAAGTCCACGTGGGGCGGGCGGCACGGCCACTGGGTGACAGACGGCAGCCAGGGAGGGGCCGGGAGGGGGAGCCCCCGTGCGCCGGACCCGGTGTGCACTCTGCTGTCAGAAGCAGCTACAGGAGGCCACAGCGTCCTAAACAAGCTCTGCAAGTCCCTTGTGACTGCCCAACACCGAGCCGACGAGTTCGTACTCCCAAGGGCGGTCCTGCTAGTGGCGTGGACCGAAATCTTTGTCAATGTTTAAGTCAAGCAAACCACACCTGTCACCGCCATCCCCAGGAGACCTGGGGTGCAGTCAGGTATTTCTGTCACTGATCATCTAAGGGCTGTGTAGGGTACAGACTGTCAGCGTGAGGAGCCTGGGCTCTGGTCCTTGCTTTCCCACTAGCCAGCGGTGTGAATTTGGGCACATCAACTAATCTCCCCAGGCCTGTGTCTCTTCATCTATAAGGGAAAGGATTGGACAAGAGGGATTCCTAAGGTTCCTTCTGGCTTTCGAAATTCTAAGGCTCTATGATTTCACAAACATTTTATGTATAGGCTGCAAACAGCAGAACCCTGTGCTGGTTGCCATGGGGAAGGGGAAGGGCCCTAAGAATACACAAGAATGAGCTTCTGCCCAGGTGGAGGTAAAATATAAACATAAACATTTTCAATGCCGATGAATACTCTTAGTAAACTGTGCCAGCACTAGTTTCGATTGGATAGAACCGGGCTGTCGGACAAGTATCCAGCTATGTAACCGTTCTCCTTATGCTGACAATGGCTGGGTTCTTCCCGACAGGCCCCCGTATATGTGCCAGGCTCCGAGTGGAGATCAGTTAGTCTGGAAATGAAGGTTTCCTGATCCTAAGGGTTGGGAGGCAGGGAGGCCGTGGCTGGAATCGGAGTGTCCTGAGCTGGACTCACAAAGGCCTGAGTGCAGCCCCCAAACAGAAGCAAGGACCCCAGACTGCTCTGGATTGCTACAAGACAAAGGCATTGCTGGCCAATGCCCCGGGATCTGAATATAAGGCTTATTTGGAGCTCTGTTATTTTGTACTTGTTAATATTTCTTTTTTTTTTTTTTTTTCTCCCACTTGTCTATAATGTGTTTCTCATCTCCCCCATCCAGGCTAGGGAGCTGGATCCTCATCTATTTCTGTTCTGCCGGAATAGAAAAGAATGAAGGAACATTTCCAGAAACATTACAAAGGAAGGATTTGATATATTTGATGATTAATTGGATAGTGGGGCTGGTGAAAACTAACGAGGAGAATGTAACAAAGATAGCTGCGATGTTTTTAACCTGACAAGGAAGATATTGCTTTAAACAGGTGAAGAAGTTGGGAAAGGTGGACTGGGTAGGGAGGCAAGTGTGGATTTTAAGGGAAACTGGCCCTTACTGAGACAGTTTGGCAGTGCTAAGGGATGAAGAGATAGGTTTTGCGACTTCCATAATCCCTTCTCCTTTGGTATAGACATTTGATGTTTATACGATCATATAAGTAAATACAGCTTCAAGCTTCCTGCTGACCAGCCCCTCCTATACAGAAATTGAGAAGCCATTTATGGGTCAAGATGTGCTATAGAAAAGGCCAGGATGCAGCTAGAAGGTTATTTTGCCTCCTATTGGGAACTGCTGTGTCCCTTTATTTAAAAAGAAAATTCCTTCAAGTGTGAGAATTTAATGCCCAACGAGGGACCAGTAACGATATGTAGAAGGCGGGGATACTCAGCAAACAGGCTAGCAATCCCTTTAATAACTAAACAGACTGAATTGGGAGATGTTCAGGCCCATATGAAAACAGGCCCCTGGGTTCTGTTCAGTTCAACTCAATAGTCATTTATGAGAAAGTATTTTGTGCCGGTTTTCATTTTGTTTGTGTCTTGTGCTTCATTTGCTCATAACCCAGTGAGGTTAGGGGTGGGGAGTCAGAGGTATGTTTTCCAGGTTGTAAAAACTTAGAATCATGCGCTCCAGAAAGAGTAATATCATTTACATAGTGGCAAAAGATTTCAGTCAGAAGAACTCTCCTTGCCCCTAGCATTGTGTGGAAAAAAGAATTTGGTGCCTTGATTCAAATTTGTCCTTTCTCAGCTGGTTGTCTGAGCATGGGGTTAGCACTACAGCCAGGAGTGGGTTAAATGAAGGGAACCGATTCCATTATTCACCAGGACTCCTGGAGTTCGTGGCCCCAGGTTGAATAAAAATGCTTTGGCTTTTTCTTCCGAATGCTTGAGAACTCACCTGGTCATTTGCTTAGTACCCAAACTGACTAAACTCAGCATACTTTAAAGATGAAAGAATAATGCTCCTTTTGGAAAGAGACTGTCAATTAGAGAGAAAGTCAAATGTTTAACACAAACTCTACAATCCCAGAGCCCTCTAAGTAAAACCTCTCCCAGTTCCCAATGACCGCTCCTCCAACCTGGAGCTTCCCGGCTCAAGGAACCAGTTTGCAGATTATCAGTCCAAACTGTAGGGTTAAAAGGGTTCTTGTAAACACTGCGAAACACAGACACACCTCTTAACCTTGGTTATGACTACTCATATGAAACTATACCATTGAAAGACAGGAGGGGGAAGCTGGGACGACTCAGCGGGTTAAGCGCTCGCTTTGCAGCCCTGGAGGCCGAGGATCGAATCCTGGCTCCGGCCCAGGTAGACCCACATGCTGAGCTGGGGTGTGCCCCCAGTTCAGTTCTTGCCGGGGCCTATGCAGGAGGCTCCTGGCCCAGTTCCTGCCCTGCGCAGCCCCGTGCCCACCTGTGGAGTGAAACTATGGAAAACTAATGCTGTCAACTGTGGAGACAGCTCTGGGACCTCACCCTTCTCTCTGTCGCTCTCTCTATCAAAGAACAATAAAAATAAATCTTAAAAAAAAAGAAAGACAGGAAAAAAACCATCTGAAAGTCAGATTGCATTTGATTTTTGGATGACAGTAAAATCACTTCTGATGTTCAGTCTCACAACAAAAATGATGGGGAAATCAGATCTGGGTATCTGTTTTGTTTGGGAACATCCTTGAATGATAATTACAAACATACACTAAAATCTCTAGCAACAGCATGAGAGCCAAGGTTTGAATATTTAGCTGCTCTCTGAGGGAACAGGCCACGGAACAAAGAATAAACACGTAACAATGCAGTAGTAAAACGCAGACACATCAGAGATCAGAAGGGAAACCTTGTGAAAAGGTCAGAGCAGGAAACCCTACAAGGAAACAAAGGGGGAACAGGAACATTCAGAGAGCAGAATGTACTGAGAAGCCCGAAACAATCCCTGGGCTTTTTCTATTTGTTGGTTAAGCTAAAAAATGGCAGGTGAGAGTGAATAGCATGGAAAACCTTATTTTTTTGTGGAAACTGAAAACCGAATCTAAGTTCCCTAGTCATGCCTAGAAGTTAAATCTAGAAATAAAGGCCCTGACATCTATACGGAAAGTCTCCTGAACAGCGTTTGTGAATTTCTTGGGTGTAGTGTTAACATAATAACCAACCATTGTTGAAGGCTCAGGTCGTCGGATTTATGGTTTAGACTGAATGCCCATTCTTTCTTTAGCCCTTCTACTCTAGGGGCTGGAGATTGTAATTAAAGTGAAATCTACAGAAGTTAAATAAAATTGAACTGAAAGGCACATTTCTGTGACTCTGTCCACTGTGAGTCTATAAGGATGATCCTGACCAGTAGGACATTTTGAAAGGATCACATATCTAATGAGTTTTAGAAAATTCAGGGAACTGGTCCTTAAAAGTTACCGTGTGACTTTGGACAAGTTCTTAAACCTCTCTAGGCCTCACTCTTCCCATCTTTTCAGTGAGGGGTATATAAGAGATGGTGTCTTAACTGGAGTGAAGACATGAATAAAGGAGACGATGCTGCCGAGCTGATACAATCAGGCGGGCCTTGCAGGCTACCTGTACTATCACCCTGTGTCCAGGGCTGAGTTTTCAATTTGCAGATTCAGAAATGGCATTTTTAATCATTTTTTATCATTTCCCCTGAGGGGAACTGATTCACAGGGACTCAACTCACAGGGACTCGATGGACTACTTGGCTTATCGCACCACTTTCTCTGTCTACAGGGGCGAACTCAGTGCACGTGGTAGGCTGGGCGTCTCAGAAGCCAGGCTGGAAGGGCTGGAAGGAACTAGACTGGAGGAGCTGGACCTTCTGCAGACGGGAACCTTTTCCACACTCTCTCCTGGGCAGTAAAAGTCTCCTGCCTATCTCTGCACAGATACTCGCCCTCCTGCCCTCAAGCTATCAGATCTGATTGTTGTAGAATAAACCTCCTCTGTCCGTCACAGCTGTGATCCTTCAGTGGCCTCCTAGAGCTCTGAGGAGAACAGAACTCGTGTGCATAGCACTGGGCCTGGTATGGCCCTGGCTGCCCACCCCAGCCTCATCCCATCCCCCGGTCTAACTGGACTGACCATTCTGACCACCACGCATCCGCACGCTCCCTCCTGCCAAGAGGCCAGTTCACGTCCTGTGCCTTCTGCTTGGGATGCTCTTCCATCTCCCTTCCCCACCTCAGCTCTTGCCCCTTCTTCATCTCTCGGCTCAAGGACCACGTCCCCGGGGAAGTCATCTCCACCCCCTTGACCAGGCTTAACAGCACTCATACAAGTTCTCTCGGCTCCCTGCCTTGCTCTTCTGTGGCACAGAGCAATATGCCACGTGTATTTATCCCCGAGAGTATTTGATGAGGTGGTAAGCGCCGTGTGGGCCCGGCCAGGGTGTGCCTCTGCTCACCATTGTACCCGCAGCCTGGCTCAGGAAATATATGTGGAGGGAATGAGTGGCCATCACCTTTCTTATGCTTAGCATTTTATGCATTCATTCCGCAGACCCTCGTTAAACACCCGTCGTTCCCTGTCCACACTGGAACACGAGAATCAGAGGACCCCCTTCTTCCGGACAAGGTAGAAAATACCTGGAACCGTTCTGGTTAATTAGCTCACCATTTTCTTAAGATGTATTTTGTTTGTTTTTGACAGAGACAGAGAGAAGGGGAAGGGCCCAGAGCAGCCTCCACGGTTGTCCGTCATCAGTTTTCAACATGGTTTCGTTCCACACAGGTGGGCGGGGGCCCCGCAGGGCGGGACCTGGGCTGGGGGCCTCCCGCATGGGAAGCACGTCCACTCGAGCCAGGGGCCCACATGGGAAGCACACCCCAGTTCAGCATATGGGTCCGCAATGGTGAGGGCTGGGATTTGATCCTCGGTCCCCAGGGCTGCAAAGCGAACGGTCAACCCACTGACTGAGCCATCCAGCTTCCCCATCATTCTCTTTACTTCAAGCAGGTGACTACTCTTTTGCTGTGATAGTATCTCACACCAGATGCAATCGAGTGGATGAGACTGGGACTCACCCTTGGAATGTGCCTTGCTAACATTCTCGCTTCTCATACAGTTTTCAAAGTCCTTTCACATTCCTTACTTAAGGTACACGATGACTCTGTGAAGTTAGCAGGGCAGAGTCTACAGATTATGGACGGAAACCCCAAGAAACGGAGAAATTTGCTCAAGGTTCCCATGGCTGATGAGGCCTATTAAGGTGACCAGACGTCCCGCTTTTGGTGGGACAGTCCCAATTTTTAACAATTTGTCCCACGTCCCACGGCGTTTTTAAAAAGTCCCGATTTTTGGAAAGAATACACGACAAGCTAGGGAACGGCGGGAGATAGACCCAATTTTTAATCAAGAACCCCCTCGCCCCGGTCAATGGTGTCCCGCTTTACCAATGTTAAAATCTGGTCACCTTACCCTAATTGTATCAGCAACATGTGTATTTTTAACTTCATACTCGAATTGGGGGAAAACAAACCTAGTTTGAGGCTCTAGACTTCACATGCACCTGCTACTACAAATGCTGTAACTCATCTCAGTTCTAAAAACTTTTGGTTCTATGACTTTATGATTAATTTGTAATTACTATAAGGACTAAGGGGAGGTGGCCTACTTGTGCGTGACACCTCTTTTACAGGTCACTGCAATGTCTGATTCTCTAGTGGTGTGCTCCCAAATCAGGTCCTGTTCACACACAACTCTGTAGAATGAATTTGGTAATTTCCCTGCCTACCTCTTTTATCCGTTTCTTACTTTCAATTTCCTTAACAACCAGGACGCCTTCCAAAAGGACTAACAGTGAGAATACGGCCCCCTCACCTGGAGTGACTTGTTACATGCAGGTTCTGTCAGTGAGGTCTCAGATTCACCATTTCCAATAAGCTCCTGGGGAATGTTGGAGGCCCCAGATCAGAATTTGAGGACCAAGGTATTAGAAGCTTATTGTCTAACCCTGGAAGGAGGATATTACACAGACTTAAGATATTCCCATCAAAAAAGGTATCCGCAAACTTAAAAGTGCTTTCATGTTACTTTTTATTTTATATTCACCTGTCATATTTGAATTGCATTGTGTAATGAATGATCTATCACTTCTATACCAAAATTTTACAATGAAATCAAATGTCTTAAGCTTGTCGGAAAGCACTCCTGAAAATTAAAGTCCAGGTATGAAGAGCATTTCAGTGTTTAGACTCCCTGTGTCAGAGAAAAATAATTACTTGACAGCTTTTGGAAACATTGGCTTCCTCTGATTCGCATTCATGGCCTCTGAAATCGGTCCAATAGGCCTGGCTGAGGATGCAGTGGGTGTCTGGGTATCTCACTTGCATTCAGACCTTTCATTATCCAACAGGCAATGGCTGACCCACCTGGCATTACTTATCAAATCCTCACAAAATTCCTAAAAGACTAAAAACAAATGAGGGGTGTGAAATATTCAGGTCCCACCAGGAGCAGCCATCGTCACCAAGACGAGGAGGTGGGAGGTGAGAACAGAGATGCTTCCTTCTGCTGACTCCGGGGGAAGAGAGCAGAGGTCTAGCTTCATGGTGGCTGCATCTACAGACCATTCCCACGAGTCTTTGTGACGGACTTCATCTACGAGTTACGTTGGCTCTGAGGCTTATCCTATCCTAGGACAAAGGTGACAATCTCTTAACCTCAAGAGAGAGACAGCATTCAGTCCCCAAAGTACCACTGCCTGGAAAGTGACCACACTCAAAACTAAATGCTTTAATGGAAAAACCAGTGTCTGCTAAATCGGGGTAAGTAGTCTTGTCTAATCTCTGCACTGCCTCCTGTGTGGGACTTAGTCTAATGGAAAAGAGAGTCTGGCTCTATATGTTGGGGTGAAAAGAACATTCTGCCGGGTTGCTTGGGAGTGCTGGTTGCAATTAGAAAATGGAATAAGTATTAGAAAGCAGGGAGGGAGGGAGGATGGAAGGAAGGACGGATGGAAGGAAGGAAGGAAGGAAGGAAAGATCTCCCCCTTCCACTTACTTGATGCTACATATACACAATAGCTTTTCCTAACTGTCCTATTCCATAAACTCTAGCGTATGTTGACAAGAACACGCATTGGGCACTTTTCAACCGCTGCCTTGTAATGTACCTTTGTGTGTCTCTCTCTGCAAAGCTCCTTGAGGACAGGGATCCTTCTTTTATCTTTCTGTGTCCCCAGGGCCTAGCATACAGTAAGTAACTCAAGTCTGTGGCAATACTAATAACTCCATGGTCAAAAGTTGTCCACCAATTTGTTCCTCATTCTAGAGTTCCCCAGACCTGCATGGACTGTCCTGTCAACACTAGCGGTTTTCTCCTTGTATCAACTACCTTTCCCAACTGACACGGAACCTTCCAGTCTCAATATATTTTAAGGAGCAGAAGGTGGAAGATGAGCTGGCATAGGCTAATTCTTCTGCTGAGTAGACTTGTACTGAAATAAGTATGCTATAGGCCTGGCTTGAAACTCTTCCCTTTCACATACAGAGATAATTGGTTTTCCTGGTGTTTTTTCACAGTGGAATCACTCTGATACTTTTTCCCCTGTGAGCCTGTTTTCTGTGTGACTCACATAACTCCTCATGGTGGTTGGTGAACCCCTAAACTCCAGGGAGCAGCTCAGCCTCAAGCTTCTCCCATCTGATGACAGTTATTCTCAGGGTTCAATGCCAAGCATCCGCCCCCCCTTCTCCCCCTCTCCACACACTCAGAGATTGGTACTTGCCAATGTGATATGATTGGCTTAAAAAAAGCCCCCCTTATTTGTAGAAATTTGCAAACTTAGAAAACGTCTCAAGGAACCCCCTTTAGCTTCTACCTAGATTCATCTATTGTTAACATTTCACCCCATTTGCTTAGTGTTTGTACTCTCTCTTCTGAACCATATGAAGGAAGGTAAGTTCCACGTATTAGGATCCTTCACTCCTAAATACGTTGTATATTTCCTAAAAATAGGAATATTTTCAACATAACCACAGTACATTGACCAGCTTTCTACATTTACCTTGGTACTAGCCACATCCCAATTTTGTCAGTTGATATAATAATAACAACAACAACAATGGCAATATCTTTTATAACACTGTCCACACCCGCCCCTCCTGTACAACATCAAGTCTAGGGTCAGGCTTGCATTTAGTTGTTCTCGAATCTGGAACATTTCCACAGCCTGCCTTTGAATTTTATGATGTTGACTTCTTTTTTTTTTAAGCCTGCAGTTACCCCTTGCCTTAGAAACAACAACATCATCCCCATATTGCATTATCTGATGTTTTGTTTATACATTCTTGGCTGGACTGTGGCAAAATTAATGCACTTTTGTCCTTTTAAGGTTATCACAGCTGGAGACACACAGTATTCTCTGCCTGTTATTGTAAATGTACATATTTTTCACCCATCAAGGTGTTGCTTAACTTCTCCACTATGTAATAATTTTTTTATTTTTATTTTTTATTTTTTTTATTCCCTTGAACAAATAAGCAGCCTCTGGGAAGATACTTTAAGACCATGGAAGTATCTTGCTCATTAACATTCCCCCTTAGATTTAGCATCCACTGTGGATTCCTTGCCTTACCTGACTCCATCATTACTCTGATAGTTGCCACGTGATGATTTTCCATTCCTAGCAGTTCCTCCACATTTACCAGTCAATCCTCAGTATTTTATTGATTGACTGATTTCCCTATCTATTACCTATTATCAGTAAGAGACTCATAAATCTTATTTTTTCAATGCTCTACAATTCATCGCTATACTTAATTTTGGTGCTGCATTTGTCCCGGATTTAACCAGCTCGACCCCCTTCAAACTGAGTCCTGTGTCAGATAGTTAATGAAGAATCCTGAAGTTTGATGGAAAGAAAAAATACAATATTTTCATAGTTGTTCTATGCACCCTAGCATCACAGGAGAGCATGTCACACCGTTGTTAAGGGTTTGGGGGGATGGAGGGATGGCTCAGTGGGTTGAACATGCAGCCCCGGGGTCCAAGGATGGAATCTCCCCCCAGCCCATGTGGACCCATATTATGAACTGGGGTGTGCCCCCAGTTTGGTTCTCACTGGGGTGGGCTTCCTATGTGGGAGGTCCCCGGCCCAGTTCATATGAGCTCTGTGTAGCCCCGTCCACTTGTGGAATGAAACTATGTAGAAAACCAATGACGTGCAACTACGAAGACTGCTCTGGGCCCCCCACCCCACCCGTCTCTCTCTCTGTCAAAAGCAATAAATATAAATCTTTAAAAAAAAAGGAGGGGTTTGGACTTGAGATAGATCTGGGTTGATTCTGGCTTTCCTATTTACTGGCAATGTTTATTGGGTTAAATCATCTCTGTGCCTCAGTTTCCTCATAATTTGTGATAATAGTGGAACCTACCTCATAGCGATGGTGTGAGAGTTTGAGACCATAGATGTACACTGCTTAGCAGAGTAACTGACCCAGCAGGACTTGACCCTGTACTGGGCTAGCGCCATCATTTTACTTCCCCACGTGACAGGCAGCTTGTGTCTGGTCTGGGTTGTCTTCGTTGCTACTGCTGCTCCCTACTGCTAGCCACCACCCTCCAAAAGTCACCCCAAACTCTTATCGCGCTGCTCTTCTACAGTAGATGTCACTGAATTATTGAATATTGTAGGTCTCCAGGGAGGCACAGATAATCCTAGCCCCGCTTTCCTGTTATTTGAAGATGAGGAGTCTGACACTCTGAGACGTTAGATGGCCGGTTCTAGGTCACCCAGGAAGACTGGAGGACCTAGAAAGGAAGCCCAGTCTTCAGTGACACACTCTGTATGGCGTGGACTGTCTCTACCATGATCCGGAGCCACACGCATTTGGTGACAGGCCAGGGGGACTCATCAGAGCATCAGTGGGCACGCATCTCATTTTCTGCATGACTCATCCTCCTTCCAAGATGAACATGCTCTGCTTTCATTCGGTGCCTCCCACTCAGTTTGACATCCAGTGGCAGCCTTTAGCTGCGCTGTGTCCTACCTCCCCCCTCCCGGCCTGCTCTCCCCACTCCCCAGCTGCACTTTTTTTTTTTTTACCTCTTGGCCTCAGGCTGTCCCGTCACCTTAGATTCCAGTGGCCACTCTTGTGGGGACCCTGGTTTAAGAAAGGCACGTCTTCCCGAAATACCCCTCTGATCTGTGTTGAAAATAGAAGAAAGAAATACACTTCAGTTGCAGCAGTTGTACAAGAACAAGTGCTTCTCCATCTGCTTCCAACATTCCACCAAGGTCCAAACATTGTAGCCAAAAGGACGCATTTCTGAACATAGATGTTCTATTTCGAACTCCTCCAAAAGGAAAGGATGGATCCTTCTGATGTGTTGGGATGTCGTTGAACAAAATAGAACCGGGAATAAATGTGCCAATGGCTGCGGCGTGGGGGATCTTTTCAGGGTGCCAAGATTTTAGGTTTAAGTGCTATTTTTCTGAAACACGCTCTGACCTGTATAATTTGAGCCTGCTTACATCAAAATGCTAGGAAAATACTGAAATATTTACAGATGGAGTGATATGATGAGTGGGATTTGCTTCAAAATAATCCAGGATTTGAGAGAGTGTGTGTGTGTGTGTGTGTGGAGGGGGGTAGATGAAGCAAGATTGACCAGGAATTGATAAAGTGTGGAGAGTGAAGAGTCCATGGGGCTTCTGTACATTTTTATTGGATTAAAATGATCTCTAATGAAAGATGTTTAAGCACAAGTTTAAATGTTCATATATTTTTCTTCCTACTTGCTTCTATTTGTTTGTATTTTACTTTGCTTTTCCCAAATCGGTCCTTTCTAGAAAGCTAGTTCACGATGTACAACCCTCCATAAAAGCTTTCTGACCACTTAGCACCTAAATGTTTTTTTCCTATGTCAGCCCGACCGAGTCTTGTGGCCTTGTTAGCCTGGACACCTGAAAAGGCAGAGACTGAGCCTAGCGCTGGGCTCAGTCAGTGCTTTGTACCTGGTGGACGTGGTTGTTGGTCGATGGGTGAAAAGTGTCCTGAGGGGAAGCCAGGATGGCTCAATGGATTAAGCGCTCACTTTGCAGCCCTGGGGACCGAGGATCGAATCCCGGCCCCGGCCTGTGTGGACCCATATGCTGAACTGGGGAGTTCCCTCAGTTCAGTTCTCATCGGGGTGAGACCCCAGCCCAGTTCCTGCCCTGCGCAGCCCCACGCCCACCTGTGGGATGAAACTATGTGGAAAAACCGATGATGTGCAACTATGGAGACTGTTCTGGGCCCTCCCCCTTCTCTCTGTCAAAAATAATAAAAAAAATAAATCTTTAAAAAGAAGAAAAGTGTCCTGAAAAGAGTCAATATAAAGAACAGGTTGTAGATATGTCATTTTTTTTTCTTTTCTTTAAAGCTCTTCTGCATAGAGTTTGAAGTATTTCATTTTACCTTTAGGGAAAACTGGCTTAAGGGAAAATCTTCCCCAATCGAAGAATTTCGTATTAGGGAATAATTCAAGTGCAACTGATGTAAATGCTAGAGAATAGTTTGCGCCCCACAGAGACGTAATGAAATGAAATCCTAAACGTGGGAATAATCTTAGAACTCTGCCTCTCCTCCCCTTGCATCGTTAATTGAAGGAAGCAGCAAGGTGGGAACACATCAAAAAGAAAATGTCAGTGCTTAGCATTCACACGTTTGCCCAAGGAGCCACATAAGAACCCTCTCATTTCAGGCTTGTCTGTGCGGGTTGAATGCAGGGTGGGAGCCAAGTTCAAAGGGAATTGCTCCTGCTCTGCAGTTTGCTGATGAGTTTCCTCACACATGCTGGTCTTTCGAAATGCTTAGACCTGGTGCTTTTTTCTGCATAGTTGGAAAGAGTCCAAGAAAAGTTCCTCCCTCTTTCTTCTCCCATCAGGGAGCACGGGGGAATCAGCCCATGCCTAAGTCCTCCCAGGAGGGAGACCCCACAGCCTCCCTCTGGATCCGATGTTACTTCCATAACAGCCCTGGGAGTCAGAAAATCCCCTTCCATCTGCCTCACCTGAGAGTCTTCATAGGTTCCAAGGGCCGTGGACACTGTTGCAGGCATACCTCGGTTTGTTGGGCTGCTCTTTATTGCAGTTCACAGGTACTTAAAAAAATAAATAAATTGAAAGTTTGTGGCAATCCTGCTTTGAGCAAGTCTGTCAACACCATTTTTCCAGTAGGCTCAGAGGATGCTTAGCATGTTTTTAGCAACCAAGTATTTTTTAATGAAGGTATGTACATTTTTTAGACATAATGCTATTGCACACTTCAGAGGTGTAAACATAACTGTCATACGCACTGGGAAGCCAAAAAAAACCTCCTGGGACTTGCTTCATTGCGGTATTCGCTTCACCGTGGTGGTCTGGAACCGAACCCACAATGTCTCTGAGGTCTGCCTGTATTTGCAGTCCGTTGGCTTCTCGCTTAGTCTTCTCCAGGGAAAACAGTCCCCGGAGATGATGGATCAGGGAAGTACAAATAGTCTGGCATTCAGGCAGGGTGGAAAAGAACCCAAACTACACAACAATCTGACTTTGGGTCTCTGAGTGGGCCTTTCAGTTCTTGCATAGAACACGTGAGAACACTATTCTCTTCATTAAACACTCGTTGGAAAGGTAGAAAGAGTAAGAGCAAGAGGGAGTTTGGTTAGACTTACAGAAGAACTGTAGGGGACTACGAACGGGATCCAAGTAGTCGGGGACATGATGAAGCCTTTACCCCCAGACAATCATTAGTCTTGGACAGGTTCATTGCTCACCTGCAGCCAAGCGAGTGAACCAAATGACTTCTTGCAATCCCTTGCAGCTATGGTGTCCTTTGATTCCAGAAACCCAACGAGTTTCTCTTTTGTTCTGGTTGTACTCTGAACTCCAGGTGAGTCAGCTCAGCTGGGCTTTAAGGACTCCGTCTGAACTGTAAAACACAGGGGTTAGTGGGTAGGGGGTTGTCATGGGTGACAGTCCATTGTCCAGGTAGCAACCCACGGTTGCTAGATTTCTGCTAAATCAGGTGGCACTTTTGAGAGGGTTGACAGTGGTGGGTGGCTCAGCTCCCACAAAGTGGGTGGATGGAAGTTTTCCAGAGCATCTGAAAGCTGTCTTCCTCTTCAGGAGGAAATGCATTTTAGTATTCTTTTAGATGTGCGGTGAACAAGGGGGCCGTCTTTTTCCAAAAGGGAGTTGTGAGGCAGCTTACATTTCTTGTCCCCAGCACCCTGAAGTGCTTTTGAACGACAGCATGAATTAAATATAAGCCGACACTGAGTATGTACTATCTCTCAACAAATATTTCTCGACTAATGTTGTGGGGCGTGTCTCCTGCATGTGGTAAAAATGCTCACATTCAGACTTGGGGGCTTCAGGAGGAGAGGAAAGGGCAGCATCAGAGACCCGCCCCCGCCCCCGCCCCCGCCCTGGGAAGTCATAGCACAGTGGCGTCCAACCTTTTGGCTTCCCTGGGCCACACTGGAAAAAGAATTGTTTTGGGCCACACATAAACTACACCAGCTGAGGAGCTTTTAAAAAAAAAACAAACACCATGAAATTCTCATAATGTTTTAAAATTTTGCATTGGGCCACATTCAAAGCCTCCTGGGCTGCAGGTTGGACAGGCCCACTATAGTGTTCGTGGTGACATCTTCTTCAGCAAAGGCTTGGAGCCAACCAGGTCTCCGAGAGCCAGATTTTGTAAACAAGTGATCACAACCACAAACCACAGGGCATTAAGGCTGCAGGTACTGGAAATGTGGAGACACATGCCACACGTGTCCCTACCTCATCGACTACCGGGGAATACACCAGGCAGCGCCCCTGTCTTTGAAAATGAAGGACAGCTGTCTGAAGCTGTTCCCCAAATGTTGGTGAGGTGGTGACATTAATCCCTGAGCAGGGCTCCCAAACGCCGTCTGGAGCCACACTCTCTTCTTCAAGGTGGGCCCTGGGGTAAGGGAGGCGAACGAGGCAGTTTGGTAGCAATACCTTTTTCTTTACACTTCTGCTTATAAAAAGGACACTGGATCCATGTCGGGAGACCTGGGTGCGAGTCCTGGCTCTTTGATAAATGGTCACTGTCACCTTAGACAAACTGCTTCCTCTCCCAGGGCCCCCAGTTCCCCATCTGCTCATTTAAAGATTACCGTATTTTCCTGTGTATAAGACGCCTCCGAGTTGTCTAACCCAACGTTGAGAACTCACCACACGGGTTACTCCCTTGTGTAAGACGACCCCCAATTTTTGGTCTAACAGTTTTATATAGAACTATTCTTTTATACACAGAAAAATATGGTAATCGGTGGTGATTCAGATGCTGAGCCCCCCTCCCCCACCCAGACCCACAGAGTCAGGGTCTCCAGAGGTGGGAGATTGGACAAGCGGAGTTTGCAGAAGCTGCCGAAGAGATTGGAATGTGCACACGTGGAAAGAACGACCGCGTGAAAAGGTTGCTACGTTCTCTGCTTCTCCAGGATTGAGAGGAAAGGAGGAGAGCCAGTAGGCCACTCCCGGCTCCCCACCAGCTCCTGCTAATCCCTTAGTTCAGCTCCCGGGCACTCAGCGGGGCCACTGCTGGTTTGTGCAGTTCCTCCAGGAAATGTCTGGGCTTGATTTTGAAAGTTTCTATCGTATGATGCAGATGCCAGCATTCTCGAGCCTCGCATCCATTAATACTTAATTAAGATAATTCTATAATTACCAGACATGACCTCATTGGTTACCATTATTCTAATGGAATCTGCTCAAGATGCTTAGTTTCCCTTCTGGAGATGTGATATACCTACCACCTTAGACGTTCTCTAAGAGAACCAACTGGCTGGGCTAGAGAAGTGAAGAAACAGCTAAGCGGTTGTGGATATAAATTGTATCGTAGGACATTTATCGAACCGATGGATGGGCATGAAGATTGTTCTCCAATGTTGCACTATTCTAAACCACACTCCCGTGGACAACCTTGACCCTATCTCTTTACACACTTGTGAGAGTGTTTCTTTATGATCAATCCCTAGACATGTACTTGCTGCGACTGAAGGTACAGGTGATTAGAATTAGGGTGCCTCTAAAAAACTGGCTGCTTGTGTCTGTTGCCCATTTTTCTGTTTTTCGGTTGATTGTAAACGCTCTTTATGGACGAAGGGTATCATCTTAGGTGGAGTTCCTCAGAAGCAGACTCTAGGGCAGAATCCCAGGCAGGAGTTAGTTTACTGGGGGAGGGCCCTTGGGATCGATACCTGAGGAGAAGGGTAGAGGTGGCACTCAGCTGACCTCGCGGGAGTTCTGGGGCTGGGATGACCCTTCACAGTTGTGCACTGAGGCAGGAGGGCCAAGGCTTTATACCCCTTTATTGGTGGTCACTGGATGAGGGCTACCTCCCGTTCCGGGGGGGGGTAACCTCAGGCGACGTGGTTCTCTTTAGCGTGTGGACGGCTACAGGGGATGTGGCATCAACACTCCCTACAGCTGGGGGATCAACACCCCGATACTGAAGGTGGGTTCTGGAAAGCACACCTCAGCATCTATTACAGAGACCTCGGGCTACTGTATGTGCTGTGGATATTTTTCCTGCTCTGTCACTTGGTTGTGGGCTTGTTAAGAGTTACTCTTCATTTATCTTAAGTCATTTTCAAAATGGTTTAGAACAGGGGTGTCAAACTCAGTTAAAACACGGGCCATTTGGTGCAACAGGCAAGATTCACGCGGGCCACATCCCATTTACAAACGTCGCCGGAGCTGAGTCAGCGCGTTTATACACGCCCACAGGCCCCCAGGAAAGGCGCTGGGCCACGTGTACACTCGTCTTCAGTAGTTAAAGGGTTAACGAGGGAATTGTGTGCACGGTATTGCCTCCATCTCCCCTAAGCGCTATTTTCTTCATAACAATTTTTTCTATTTTCATTTTATTTCAGAGCATCGTGGGCCACAAAAAATTACCTCAGGGGCCGCATGCGGCCCGCAGGCCGCCAGTTTGACACCCCTGGTTTATAGAATCAAATGAATTTGTTTTCTTTTTTTTATGATTTCTGGCTTTTAGCTCATCCCTCCACTTCAAGGTTATTTAAACATCTGTCTTTTCCTCTAGTGTGCTCATTTTTAGCCCCATTTAAATCTTTAATCTTCTGGAATTTATTTTGGTTTAAGGTGTGGAGTAGGTATCTTTTTTAATGATAAGGGCCAGTCTTCCCAGCACCACTTATTAAATAATGCATCTTGTCTCAGTGGATTTGAGATGACATCTTTTAATTAGCAAAACTAATTAACTATTTATACATCATTCCATTTCTAGCTCTCTGTGATGTTCTATTGCTCTATCTGTACCTGCACTAGTGTAAGACTGGTTTATTTGACTTTTTAGTTTGCATGCAGTAAAATCTACTCTTTGGGGTGTCTAGTTCTGAGTTTTGCCAAAGGCAGAGAGTGTGAAGATAGAGAACAGTTCCGTATTCTCCCAAATTCTCTCACGTGGCCCTTTTGCAGTTAAACCTCCTCCTCTCCCCTGGTGAACACTAATCTGTTTTCTGCCCCTATTTTTCCTTTTCCAGAATGTTATATAAATGGAATCACACCGTGTGTTTGCCTTTTGACCCACCCAAGTTGGCACATGTGTCAGTAGCTCCTTGTTTTTCACTGCTGTGTAATACTCCATGGTATGAATGCACCGTGGCTTGTTTTTTTGTTTTCATTCCCAACTGAGGGACATTTGAGTGGTTTCCAGCTTCTGGTGAGGATGACTAAAGCTGCTGTAAGTATCTGGCTTTTGTGTGAATGTAGGTCTTCATTTCACTTGGATCCATATCTAAATTAGGAGTGGGATTTCTGGGTCATACTTTTAATTACCCCACTTGTATACCTCTGAGCATCTGTCATGTGTATTCATATATTGAAGAGAAAGTGACTGCCTCATTACCTTATTATTCTCCTTGTTCTTTTTCCTTTTCTTCTTCCTCCTTTTCCATTTCCTCCCATTAGGAGAGTGACTATATTTGCTTTGAAGTTGTTGATTGATTGGTGCCACCTGTTTTGAGTTATGATACCCCTGACAAGGCAATAAATTCCTAAAACTAAACTGCGCATAGCCCCCATATCTGATAAACAATTTGTGATTTTGCTAATGGTTCCACTGATACAGACAAGAACGAGTACCTTTAGCCTTGCCATGTGTAACACCAAGTCACTTCTTTTATGTGCCAAGGCATCAAGATTCAGATGGGCCAAGTTCCTCTGAGCCAGGTAAGCACACCTGCATGCAACCAGGGGGCAGAGAGCCCTGGAGCCAGGTCACCAGAAAAGCATTGGTAACCCTGGGAACCACCACTAATTGTTCCCAAGGATGGTCCATTCTCTTCAGAATTTCATACTAAACCAGGGGTGTCCAACCTTCTGGTTTCCCTGGGCCACATTGGAAAAAGAATTGCGTTGGTCCACACATAAAATACACCAACACTAACGAGAGCTAATGAGCTAAAAAGGAAAAAAAAAAAAAAAAAAAAAATCACACACACACACAAAAAAATCTCATAATGTTTTAAGAAAGTTTATGAATTTGTGTTGGGCCAAATTCAAAAGCGTCCTGTGCAACCCATGGGCCACAGGTTGGGCAAGCTTGTATTATACTAACGTGATACATAGTTCAGTATAAATCACGTAGCAAATACATCCCATTAGGACACAGGAACTCCTTGCTCCTCGCTTGGAGACACACTTACACTTTAGGCATGAGGAATATAGTGTCCAACTACCTTCAATAGTTACTTCCAGTGTATATCAATCTTTACCATCTGTGTGTCTAACAAAAACTCTTGCTTAAACACATGGTCTCCTAGTCTTTCTTTGAAATGACCCTAGCAAGCTCTTGCAAAACTAGAACTACTTGTTCAAAGTGGGCCGCAAATAAGGCGCTTTCATCAGGGTAGGTGATTCCATTATGTTGTTTATCCACTTAGGCACATTTCGTCTCAGCCACCTCAGGGACTCCCTTTTAATTTGTTTGTCTCCCTTTGTTAATTGGATACGCTAAGTGAAATGAGGTGTCTCTTATGGAGGTGCCTGCAAAGAGGAAGTAGTGACAAATTCACCAATGTGCCATTCTCCAGGATTTGCCGATTGTAAAGGACTACAGAGCAGTCTCGGTTCCTGCCTGCTTCTCTCCACTGGCAGCAGTTCTGCTGCTGCTACTCTGTCCCTAGGTCAGGAAAGAACTGATCTCTTTAAGGGCTCACAGGGTGCTCTGTGGTTTTTGGCCTGTAGTCGTGATCAATCCACAGTGTGGGTTTCAAGTAGTATATGTATTCAGGCTTCTATGCTTCTATTCAAACTTTGAGTTGAACTGAGCACCTACTTTGTGTTGGAAACAAGAGAGTCCTTGACATTCAAGTTATTTGTGTGTGTGTTTTACTTCTATGTATATATATTTTTAAAGATTTATTTTATTGCTTTTGACAGAGACAGGAGAAAGAGAGAAGGGGAGGGCCCAGAGCAGTCTCCCTATAGTTGTACGTCATCAGTTTTTGACATGGTTTTGTTCCACACAGGTGGGCGGGGTCCAGGCAGGGTGGGAACTGGGCTGGGGGCCTCCCACAGGGGAGGCACACCCCCACAAGCCAGGGGCTGAACCCGGGGGGCAAGAATCGAACTGAGGGGCCTCCTGCATGGAAAGCACTCCCCAGTTCAGCATATGGGTCTGCATGGGTCGGAGCCGGGATTTGATCCTCGATCCCCGGGGCTGCAAAGCGAGAGCTTAACCTGTTGAGCCATCCCAACTTCCCCTAATTCTATATTTTTATTAATCGGATTGGAGTGACATTGGTTCATAAAATTATATAGGTTTCAGGCACACCATTTTATAATATGTCATCTGTGTCTTGCATCGTGGGTTCACCACCCACAGTGAAATCTCCTTCAGGTTATTTATGATTGGCTAGAAACCATGGTTTGGAGATGAACAGTGAAGGCCCCAAAGTCAAGCCAGGGATGGAGCTAGGTTTTCGTGAGGACTACAGCTAACTAACACAGTGAAGAAAGAAGAACACAAAATTACAAACACACAAGTAGGCCCAGGGCCTGGCCAAGGGGCACGTCAGCAAAGAGCCCTAAAACCTCAGCTCCTTCGTTTCTCAGGAGTTCCCCTGCTGAGCCAGGTGCAATAGGTTCAAACCTCAGCTATGTGATGTTGGGCAAGTGGCGAAGGGCTCTCTGCTCAGTGTGTCCTCATCTGCAAAGTGAGAAAAATGGTTGAGATGATGAAAAATGGTCCAGTGTTGAGAGGGCTCCGAAGATGAAGACTCAAAGCATCTGGTTCACCGTCTGGCCCGCTGTCTGGCCCATAATAGGTACCCAGTGAATGTTCACTACTATTAGGAGTGTAATTAGCATTATGAGCTTTCATCAGGGAGGACTTGACTAGCTTCCAGAGCAGAGTTTAGGGAAGGGAAGAGTGAAGTCCAAGTTCACACATTCTTGCCAATCCGGCTTGTACACAGTACACATGTGGTGTGACCATGAAGCCGAGCCCCGCCAGGCCACAACCACACTGTGTGCAGCCAGTGGCAGGCCTTCGTGCGTCCTTACACTGACAGCTGAGTCACTCTGAGGTCACAAAGCATTTATCTCCAAAAAACAGTGTGTTACTTATCCGGTGGTGCAATTCAACCAGGCCAGTCTAGTTTCGCTTTCCATGAGTGAAGTATGTTCATTCAGCATCAATGAGAAGGATAAATACAAACTCGCCTTCTTCTTTCAATGTGTGAGAAACGGATGGCTGATAATAAAACAACACCCTCTGGAAATGATCAAGCTGTGTCTTTTGCATTTGCACAGCCCATTTCTCTGATTTGGATGCCATGATGTCCCTGCACAGGAGGCAAATATAAGTTTCCCTGTTGCTAGTTGACAGATTCTTAAATTGATGTTCTAATGACATCTTCCTTTCCAGCACCCCCATCCAAGGCCCAAAATGCCCTCCACCCCCCACCCCTGAAGAGCACATAGTCTCTGTCTCGTAGCCCATCATGGACATCAGCTCTGAGAGTCAAGTTCCCACCCATCTTTCCCTCTGGGAGAAGAGGATTGAACAATTGGAAAATACGCCGATAAACAAGTCATCAGAGCAGACCGCGGCTGTTCCTCCCTTTGAAGTGTTTGTTTGTTTTGTTTTCTTGTGAAATCTTAGTGGATTTTGAGGCGTATGGTATCTGAAGTCTGATAAAATATAATTATGCTTTAGTTAACAAGGATCAGTGGTAGTTCCACGGGGTGGCTGGAAGGAGACCTGATTTAATTATCCCATAATGCCTGGAAGCCGCCTCTAGCCACGCCAAATCACCACGCCGTTGGAGCCGGCCCAGCATGCTTGCTGTGTAGACAGGATTTCAAGGCAAGCTTCCAGCCTCCTTTCCTAACAGCTTGCTGTCCCTCAAGGCCCTCCTGTGTAGAAACTCTGACTAGAATGCTCTGGTAATAGAAGTTAATTGAATAACCGAAAGATGGACCAGGAAATCTTATTTGTTTCAATCTTTGTGGTAGAAAGAAAACCACCCTTAAGATGTGTTCATTCAGGGGAAGCGGGATGGCTCAGAGGGTTAAGCGCTCGCTTTGTAGCCCTGGGGTCTGAGGATCAAGTCCTAGACAACTATGGAGACTGCCCTGGGCCCTCCCCCTTCTCTCTCTGTCTCTGTCTCTCTGTCAAAAACAATAAAATAAATCTTAAAAATAAAATGTATTCATTCAGTTCTTAGTAGATAGAATTACCCTAATGTAAACTCTCATGCAACAGGGTAAGTCTTGTAGTCCAGGCGCAGGGGCCTCATTCAATAAATGTACAAGAATATAATTAGCTAATGAGGTAGGCTGTGGAACAAATACGATGCTTAACGAGTTCAGCCACTTCCCCTAGTCTTGTCTTCATCTGTGTAACTGGCATGAAGCAAAAATTACTTGAACATAATAGAGACATGATTTTTAAAAAGTCTCATTTCTTGGACTCTATAAGCTTTCAAAGACTTCCTGATAATTTAGGTTCATTTTAAGTCATCACTCTTTTGGAAAAGACATTGTTTTATATAAATATTTATAAGCAAGTGACCTGAAATGATGCCTCAGGTGCTTAAATAAAACAATAGACGTACATTAGAAAAAGCAGCATGCAAAGTATCTTATTCTCCCATTCATCAAGCATTTGTTTTTTAAAGATTTACTTTATGTTTTTGACAGAGAGACAGAGAGAAGGGGGAGGGCCCACAGCAGTCTCCATAGTTGCATGTCTTCAGTTTTCGACATGGTTTCATTCCACACAGGTGGGCGGGTGCCATGCAGGGTGGGAACTGGGGGCCTCCCACATGGGAAGCACACCCCAGTTCAGCATATGGGTCAACACAGGCCGGGCCGGGACTCATCCTCAGACCCCAGGGCTGCAAAGCAAGACCTTAACCCACTGAGCCATCCCGGCTTCCCCCACCAAGTATTTCTTGAGCACTCGTGGCGTGCCAACCTCTGAGGATTCATTGGTGAGCAGAAAAACACAGCCTCCGCCCCACAGAGCTACAAATGCAAGCCATAGAATCATAGTTACAACTTGAAATTAGATTCCAATAGGGACAGAAGTGAAGAGGGTGCAGGGTTGGCTAATTTAGTGTAGGAGGATTGGAAAGTTCTCTTTAAGGAATGACATTTAAGTGAGACTTGATGTAAGAACAGGAATTAGTCAGGCAAATATCATGGAAACTATTACCCATGGAGGGATTCGTGTATGAGAAGACCACGGGGGAGAAAGAAACCTAGTACAGTGGTACCTCGGTTCACGAACGCTTCTGTTCACGAACAACTCGGTTCACGAACAGAAAAGTTCATCAAAATATGCTCCGGTTCACGAACTCCGCTTCGGTTCACGAACAGGAGCCGTGGCCATTTTAATGCTATTTCCTGGCTGTCACATGGTTGTGACTTCCTGTAGGACGATCATGGAGAAAAAGAGACACAGAAAAAAGTACACTGTGAGTACTTTCAGTGACTTTTTTTGATTTTTGTTGTGCTCTTTCTACATTACTATACTGTACTAATGTGTATTGTAATTTGTTTCATATTTTTTGTGCTTCAAAAACTGAAAAAAAGGTCAGAACGGATTAACCAGATTTACATTGAACCCTATGGGAAACTGTGCCTCGGTTCACGACCAATTCGGTTCGCGACCAGAGTCAGTTCACGAATTAAGTTCGTGAACCAAGGTACCACTGTAGTACATTCTGGGAGCTTGACAAAGCAGAGAGCAAGAGCAGTGTAGGCAGGGCCAGCTCATGCAGGCCTGCAGGCCACGTGGGGGATGTTCAGTGATGCTTCTATTTCCCTTTCTCCACCCCCACCCCCACCCCCCAAGACCCTGAGCATGTTCCCTGGACCCTCAGATAGAGCCCTCCATCCTCCATACTATTTTGCGGCTGCTGAAGACACTAATCCCGCCCCAGCTTAAGGAGTGGGCCTGATTGGTCTCAGCTGGTCGAGAAATTATTTCTTTGGTGCATCTTCCTGGGTTAAGGGTGTGCCCATGATCTAAAGTGGCCCAATCGGATTGCAAAGAGACGCTTCCGTGCCTGGGAAAACCCAGTTACCGTCTCTCTTCTCCCAGTCCAGTTACTCAGCCAAGCGAGGGGTGCACCCTGCGAGGAAGCCCGTGCCCAGTGCCGCGGAGCAGAGATGGACAGAGACTGGGTTCTAAGTCACATTTTCGAGCTGCTGAATCAACCAACCTCAGGGCTTCCTGGAAGTCACCCATGCTTCCTTGTTGGTGAAGACCCTTGAATTGGCTCTTCCTTTAGATTCTTTGGACACTACCATCTTATCTCCCCCAAATCTTGGTAAATCCCTCCGTCCCCTTTACAGCTACCAATCTCTAAATGTGGTGGTTCTGCAAAGTTCCTCTGAATGTTGCTCCATACTTTCTCTCTGGGAGACCTTGCCCACTCCCATGACTTCCTTCAGCACTTAAGAGTACTCACCAAGCTCATTTGCTCTTCTGAATTTCCTTATGATACCTCCTCCACTCGACGGTCCAGCTTGAATACCTCTCAGAAACTCACTGGTAATGCAATGAAGTTCCTAATTGATGTACAGTTGACCTTGGAACAACACTGGTTTGAACTGCTTGGGTCCACTTATGTGCAGAATTTTTTTCAATAAATATAAAGTCGTTGCTCCATATGCCTGGGTTTTGCATCTGTGAATTCAAGCAAATGAGGAGTGAAAACAGTCCTTTCCAGGCATGTCAGGATAGCTCAGCAGGTTGAGTGCTTGCCTTGCAACCATGAGGTCTGGGAATCAATTCTTGGCGCGGGCCCATTCAAACCCATATGCTGAACTGCGGTGTAACTGGTAACTGCTGAGCTCGGTGGTGATGGTTCTCGCCTCCCATGTGGGAGGCTCCCAGTTTGGTTCCCATCCCACGTGGGTCCACACCCACCTGTGGGGAATGAAACAATGTCACAACTAATGATGTGCAACTATGGACACTACTCTGGGCCCTCCCCATGTCTGTCTGTCTCTCTCTCTCACCATCTCTCAAACAATAAAATAAATCTTAAAAAAAGAAAACAGTATTTTCCATCCATGGTTTGGAATTGCAGATGCAAATGCCAACTGTTAATAATCTGCCCTGTTCTTCGCCATTTTATGTAAAGGACTTGAGCATCTGGGAATTTTGACATCCTCAGGAGTCCTGTAACCTGTACCTTGCGGATACCAAGGGACAACTGTAATTAAGATTTTAGGGGACGTTGGATGGCTCAGTGGGTTGAGCTCTTGCTTTGCAGCCCCGAGGATTGAGTCCTGGCCTGTGTGGACCCATATTCTGAACTGGGGTGTGGCCCCCAGTTCGGTTCTTACCAGGGCAAGCTTCCCACGTGGGAGGCCCTGGTTCAGCCCCCGGTTCAAGTGGGTGTGCCTCCCATGTGGGAGCCCCGCCCGTCTGTGTGGAATGAAACCATGTCAAAAACTGATGACATACAACTATGGAGAGTACTCTGTGCCCTTCCCCTTCTGTAGTTGCTTCTGTCTCTGTCAAAAACAATAAATCTTAAAAAAGTATAAATAGTATTGTTTATTATCTAAGTTTGCATGTGTTTGTTTTTTATCCCTTCATCTAGATTATAAATGCCCTTAACAATAGAGACGATGCCCCTAAATGTCTCCAATAAAATAACAAGAAGTAATTGTTACCAAGCTCTTACCATGTACTAGGTACAGTTCTAACCGCTTTATTAAACACCCCTCAGTCTAAGCTTCACCTACTACCATCCTCATTTTACGGATGAGGACGTCGAGGCCAGGTGGAGGGTTCTCCTTGGAACCCAGCCATGTTGATTCCAGAATCTGGCTCCTTCTGCAGCCGGCGCTCTGCGCCTTCTATGACATTGCAGAGACGGTGCAGAAAAGGAAAAACGTCGCCCCCTTCTCTGTGCTGGTTTCATTCTCATCGGCCTATGTGTTCCGGGAAGGTTTGCCTTTTGGCTGAAAGCCTCTCTTTTCTTCCGTCAGCCCACGAAAGCCAGAGAAATATCAACAGAGCAAAAGACAATCCATTTTCAAACCCAAAAACTCCCTCTTGGCTCCAAGTGCGTGTGTGAGCCAGGGTCCCCGCCCTTTCCCACTCTGCGCTTTCCTGGCACCGCGGTGCAGAAATCTGGACGCAGGGGCCATGTGCAAGGTGGCTTCTGCAGGCTTGAGCTAGACAGACGTGCGGCTGGAGTGCCAGCCAGGAAATCACTGCAGCAGCTGCCATCTCCCCTTCATGCCAAGTTCAGGGGGCAGAGGAGGGGAGGCTTAGCCCAGATTCCCCTGGGATGATGTCCGTGTATCCTGAAACTGGGCGTTGGGGTGTCTCCGTCCCAGCATTAATTCATTAACCCCCAGGTCCCCAATGACATTCTCCTGCCAGAAGTGACTGGGCCTCCCTGGGCCTCCCCACCACAACTCTCCGCTGGGATAAGTGAGCAACAGGCTCGCTAAGGGCTGTGAACGCTCCCAACCTCCTTCAGAGGTAAATGGGGGCAGGTTTGGGGGGCTGTGCGGGTCTTGCTGGGAGTTGGGGGAGCACTCACTGTCTCTGCCAAGGTCACCTCTGGCTCTAAGCCTTCTGTCCTCTCTCTGCCTCTCCGCTTGCGGGGGCCTGGGGATGAGAATGGGGGACAGGGCATCAAGGCTGGCTGGCGTCAAGCCACCAACCCCCAAGAGGCCAAGCTCTCCGTCCATTACCCAGACCCCATCCACATCACTTCCGGAGACCTCATGACCCTGGGAAGGGGGAGGGGAGCCTTCTGAATCCGACTAGAAGCAATGGAGGAAAAGGGAAGGCGTGTGAGCCAGAGGGGGGACGGGGAGGAAGCAGAGATTCTGCTGACAGTGCCCAAAGCGGAAGGCCTGCCTCAGGCCCAGGAAAACCACACATGAGACTCTGTTTCCAGGACACCAGTGGGCCTGCCGGAGAGGTGGAAGGGGGAGGAGCCACAGGGGAGCCTTTATAATGAAAGGCAGAGAGAGAGTCTGAGGGAAACAGATGAGAACCCCAACCCTCCCCTGCTTTGTCGCATCTTACCCCCACCAGGCTAGCTCCTGGCCCCCTTAGCCCTTCCTCTCTCCTCCTGAGCAGAGCCGCATTTCTGCGTCAGCACCTATTGGTAACTAGGAACGTCCCATCTGGAGAAGACCTTAGAGCTCATCTTGTCCGGGTCTCCCCCTGGCTTGCTCCCCGACCACAACAAATGGGCCACCATTTTGAAATCCCACCACCCCTGGAAGGGACTGAATGGCAAGGCCCAGGGCCTTGTGGGCCCACGTGGGTGCCCAGAATCGTTACTTCTCAGCCTCTCTGCGGAACATTCCATTTGCGGGGGCCTGGGGATGAGAATGGGGGACAGGGCATCAAGGCTGGCTGGCGTCAAGCTATCTGAGAAAAAGTCAGGATGCGTGTCCTAGGAAAAGGCTATTCATAGGCCTCCTGCCACAGGCCCAGCTTTCCGGGGCTGGAGAAGTGTGAGGATGAGTCAGCAGAGGGAACTGCTAATGGTGAAGCTGCAAAAGCAGAACCCTCTGTCCTGCAGGGGAAGTAGAGGCTGTGAGTCTGCACATTTCACCAACCCCGGGCCTCGGACCACCCGGCCCTCCTTGGAGCGTGTGTGAGGTGTGCTCAGCGGGGGCATTGCCTAGGCCAGGGGTCTCCAAACTTTTCAGCCCGCGGGCCGCATTAACTATCAAACAGCAGTTTGGGGGCCGACTACACACTTGAGGTCCAAATAAAAAAGAATCAAAACATAGATGTTGTTTTTAATTATTTATTTAATATTATTTTATTCAGATAAAAAGGTCTCCACGAGCCGGATGAGAGGGCCTCGCGGGCCAGATGCAGCCGGCGGGCCGTAGTTTGGAGACCCCTGACCTAGGCTATTCGTTCCAATTCTGAAACCAGAATGGAAGTCAGTGAAAACGTCCCGAGAGTCGTTCCTGCCCGCCTCCCCTCCCTTACTTTCCCTTGTTGACAAGCCTGTGGCCGGGGAAGAGGGCCCGCCCCTGCCCGGAGGGGCTGGCTGGCTGCTGGAGCCACATTTATGCCCCCTCGATGCACCTCCCTGCTGGCCCCCTCTGCCACGAGCTCCCCATGTTGATCTGACACAAGCTATTGAACCCCAGGCCTGTGACAGGCAACTATACATATCTCCTCCTCACAGGAACCCCACCAGGCCCCGATATTGGCATCTCGCTTTCACAGATGAAAAATCAAAGCGGAGAGAGATTAAGCTATTTGCCCACCAAGCCAATGCCATTTGTCAACTGGATAGCCTATGCCGGGCGCCTGCGTGCAGGGGTTTGGAAAGATAGGTAAAGATCCTTGTTTTCAGGTGAGGAGACCGAGGCTCAGAGGGACCCAGACAGCCCAGGATGTAGCAGCATTCTGCCTTGACTCTGCATCTGCCTGACCTGCAAACCACAGCTCCCTCCAGGCCCCAAGGCCGCAGGGACCCCAGCCAGGTCTCTGCCTGTAGACCCACTACACCCACTGCCCCTTCAGGAAGGGCCTGGCCTTGTGTGCCCTGATCTATCGCCTATCAGTCTGGGGGTGCCCGGCATCCATCCTGGCAGGTGGCCCCCCAGGCTGACCTTCCCTTATCACAAATGACACCTTGGCACCTCCATCCTCCCAAGAGGGGTGGAGCCCGTGGGGCCAATCCCAAAGCGGGGTTCAGGAGAGCAGAAGGTTAAGAGAGCACTTTGCTGAGAGCAAGCCCACGGGGGTGAGGTGAGTAGCATCTGTGAGTATTGTCAGCCCCAGGGGGACGTGACGGGGCCCTCAAGCGAAGAACTGATGCCTCCGCCCGCTGATGGTGATCGTGTCGTGAAAGCGCTGTGATTGGTGACTTTTAGACGTGGGACTATTGGACTCTCAGGAACGTTGTGTGCAGAGATGGTAGTGAGGAGACAAACGAGGGTCTCCATGAGTACCTGAACTTCTGATTTCCAAGACCCAGCAGGTGGTGGGACAATGGGAGAGTCTGGATGTTTCTATCACCAGGGAAAAGGTAGAGTAAGTCAATGCTTCTTGAATCTCTTCCCCCAGCCACCCTATCTTGTAAAACTAGCCCCTTTCCTTCCTATCTTTCCTTTGCTTTAACTTTTTCTTTTTTTTTTCATATAGACCTGTTCTCTCACTCGGATTTCATTCTGTATCAACTTATTTGTTCCTTTTCTATCTCCCTTGTCGCCCATGAGACTGTTAGCTTGGCAAGAACAGGGACTCTGTCCTTTGCTATTCCCCAGGGGCCAGAGCACTTAAGAAGCCCTCAGGAGAGGAGTGGAATGAATGAATCAACCTTGAAGGGTCATGTTACCACATATAGAGATCCTCCTTGTTGGCTTCCCTGGGGAGCCGGTGTGCGAGTTCCTTGAATGTGACCTCCTCCCTCCTCAGCGCCAGCCAGGTGGAGAATGTCCTGACTCGGAGGGAAGAGGGGGCTGGTGCTTGGGAAGAGCTCCCTGTGGAGACCCATGAAGCCCCCCAAGAGGATGTAGGTGACAGTGCCCACCTCACTCCCAGGGGACCCTGCTGCTGAGCGTTTCCCCCACTGGCATGTGGCAGTGTCCGAAGCCAGCAATGGAGGGCAGGGAAACTCTGGACAGCACCCGCCCCAGAGGCCGTCCAGCCACCCACCCTCAGCCTACGCCCTCGCCGGGCCCCACACGGGGGGCAGACCCCGCAAGTGTGGTCTGTGTGCCTGAGCCACGCGGGTCACAAGGCCCTGGGCGTGCTCAGATGAGAGGGCGCTCCTTGCAGAGGGCGGCTGCACCATCCCACGGAGCTCCCTGCAAGGAGACGCTGCTGCCTCTCGGCTGGTGATTACCACTGTGGAGATGAAAGGCTTCCTGTCGGGGAGAGCCGTCCCCCTGAGCCAAACAACACTGAGGGCTGGCCGGCTGCCATCTTGTCAGGGCTGCTCTTGGCTGGAGTGACTGGCTTGCTCCCTGGCCAACCAGCCCCAGGCCAAGTCCAGGTGCCCAGGCCAGAAAAGTGCCCCTGTGTGCTCACAGGGCCCAGTGAGTGGCCGAGTGCTTTCGCGGCCTCCTGGGCTTCAGTCTCCACCACCTTGGCCACAGAAGCCACCTTGGGGCGTCCGATGGGAAGAGGCTGAAGGCCCTCACTCATGCGCCTTTCTTTCTTGAGGCACCCTGAGAGCTTCTGATGGGTGTCCGAGGGGGGAGGGGAAGGAGGGCATGCTGGGGAAACCAGCTCAGGAGGGCGTGAGGGGTGGGGAAGGTGTAAGCTTCCTGAACTTGCCATGCATACGCCACCAGAGGCCTGAGCCAGTCAAACCCGGGTCTCCTGTCCCAGCACCCCCAAACCAGCTAGAGATCAAAGGCATCTGGAGCTCCTGGTCAGAGAGCAGACCTCGGGCCCCACCCTGCGAGTTCTGGCTCAATACATCTGAGGTGGGTGCCTAGAAGTCTGGTTTTTTATGAAGCCTCCAGAAAGTTCTGGTGCAGCCCGCTCTGAGTGCAGGGAGGTGAACAGGATCTTTGGGTGGGAAGTCAGAAAACAGGACTCTGGCCTCAGCTCTGTCAGCTGACTTTGGGGAAGTCACCTCCCCTCTCCGGGCCTCCGTTTCCTCACCAGTAAAGCCTGAAGCTTGAACAATAAGTCCCCATCCTCGAAGTGTTAGCTCAAGAAGGTGTGTGGAGGAAGCTGGGATGGCTCAACAGGTTCAGCATTAGTCTTGCAGCCCTGGGGTCCAAGGATCGTGTTCTGGCCCCAGGCCGTGTGGACCCATATGAGGCTGAACTGGGGTGTGGCCCCCAGCTCGGTTCTCAGTGGGACGAGCTTCCCATGCGGGAGGCCCCCCAACAGTCCCCTCTGTGCAGCCCCGCTCCCGCCTGTGCATTGAAACTATGTTGAAAACTAATGACGTACAACTCTGGAGACGGCTCTGGGCCCTCCCCACTCAGTCTGTCTGTCTCTCTCTCTCTGTCAAGGACAATGAAAATAGATCTTTGGAAAAGAAGGTGTGTGGCTGGTCACTTCTCCCATTGTTCCTGCCGACCTGTGCTCTTGCCAAGGGCAGTCCTGGCCCTCAGAGTCAGCCCTCCGCTCCCAGAAGCCCCTGCGGTCCTCCGTATCCTGCATCTGTCTCCTACATCCTGGTCCCTCTCCTGGGTTCCTGGCCTGAGCTCCCCGCCCGCCCCATGATGGTGTCACAGAACTCGGGTCCCTGCGCACAAGCACCTGGGCAGGAGAGGACGGATGGCGCTGGGAACGAGGGCCCCTTCCCTCTGTCGGAAGTGATGGGAGAACTTCCCTGATGGGAGGGGTGGGCAGGCCAGTGGCTTCTCACCAAGAAAGCCAGGAAAGTGGGGAATTCCAGCGTCCCTCCTCATTGGCCGGTGACTTCCCAGCTCATTTGGCTCTGTGACCGCACCTGGCAGCGTGCCCTGCGGGAGCCTGGGGCCTCCTGCTCTGCTCACCACAGAACAGGCACCCCCGGGGTCTGGGCCCCGACCCTCATGTTCACACATGGCTTCCTTTCTTCAAACGTATCAGCAGCGAGGCCTTGCACCCCTGCACCTCCCCTCCCCTGGCCCCCTCCCCCTGCTCCCCCCACTAGCCTCACTCCCTTGGCCTGGCCGTCTGGGCCCCCTGGTAATGAGACTCTGCCTGTCTCACGCTCTCTTTGATCCAGATTTTAACGAGCCCAGCCCTCCCCAGCCAGGTGGCCGGGCCAGGAGAACGGGCTCCTTCCCCAGGTAGGTGTTGCGAGGAGGCGGCAGGCAGAGAGGACTTGGTCCCTGTGCTTGTCACGGGTCTCAAACTGTCACTGGGATTCCAGAACACTTGGGGAGCTGGCAATGGGTCCTCCCAGGGTGAAGAAGCTGGGCATCTGCCCACCATGCAAGGCAGTGCTATTCATTCATTCATTCATTCATTCATTCATTCATTCACTCTCATTCAACCAACATGTATCGCCTGAGGAGCTGCTTAAGGAGGCAGTGACCTAGTGTGGAGACTTAGGAGCAGAGGCCAAGTTCAACGGGAGCTGGGGCAGGCCAGGAAAGGGGGTGCCTGCTGCTCACTCCTGGAAGAATGTCAGGCGCTGTACCCTCCTGGGCTGTAAGCTCCTGAAACCTGTAAGGAAGGTGGTATATCTGTTTATTTTATTTTATTTTTTAAGGTTCTAGAGCCTGGCACTAAGTCTAATGCATAAGATTTCCTTAATAAAGGATTAATGGCTGAATGAATGAGGTTCTGGACTCTTACTCCAGCGTCCCCAGGAGAGAGGCTTCCAGCTCTGGGGGAGCAGGAAGGGAAGTACCAGAGAGCGCCTGGGAACGGCCCTCCTGCCCCCACATACCCCTCCTCTTTTTAATGATGACCATAAAACCGAGGTGGGAGGTAGGCTGCTGAGGCACCGCAGGCAAAAGTGACAGTCTGTAGCCAGTAGAGAGAAGAGGCAATGGTGGCCATGGGATGGCTGGGTGAGCAGGTATGACAGTGGCCTTGGGGTTACTCTGGTTCTCATGCCTCTGCAAAACCTTCCTGCAGAATGCCATCGGTTCTGGCCTCTCCCATCCTTCCAGAAGACCCCAGCACAAATCTCTAGCGCATGCACGTGTGTGTGTGTTTGTGTGTGTGTAAATATAGCAACAATCACAGAATTCAACTGAGTTCCATTCAACCAAGAAGTATCCAACTGTGACCAAGGGCCTCCTCAGAATAAATACAGGGTCCGGCAGAAGTAACGCCCCTGTTGGATAAGCTGGTAAACTTCCAAAAGGGCGTCATTACTTCTGCCAGACCCTGTATATAAAACATCTGCCAGTCTAGTGGGGCTTGAGGACAAGGAGCCAAACGTTAAATGCGGTGTGAGCTATACGAACGTAGCGTGGTCCACTGCTTGGCCAATCCGATCTATCGCGATAAGAAAGCTCCGTGAGGACAGGAACTTGTGGCCATAGCCCCAGCCCTGGACACTGCGCCTCGCACAGAAAATATAGCTGGAACAAAGGCATGCTGAATGTGAGTTGACTTCAGCAGCCAAAAAACCAGGAAGTAGGAAAATCAAGATAAGACACCAGAACAGCTGGCCCCAAAGGAAGTGGCGTTAACTAGGGGAACTAATAACCTGAATTTGTAAGTTCAGAGCACTCCCAGAAGATGTGGATGGCCTCTGCAAAGCCAGAACAGGTCGGTGAGGGAAAGGAACAATTAAAGAAGAAAGGCTCTTGGGAATTAAAATAGTGATTGCTACAATAAAACTTTTAATATCGGAAAGAGTAAAGGAAGAGGGGATCCGATCTCCCAGAATATAACCAAACAAACAAAACATGGAGATAGAATCTATCTAAAAAGCCCGACATCCAAGAGAGAAAATTAAGAGGAGAAATTATCAAAGAAATAAGAGAAGGTCGCTTCCTAAATCTGGAAAGGAATTCAAACCTTCTGGTTTGTAAGGGCCTACCAGGTACCGTACACGCTGAATGGGTAGGAGAAGAATCCCACATCAGTAGACGCATTTTCCCAAAATCACCTGGGGCCTTCACATGCACAGACAAATATTGACCATAGACCTTTAGCAACTCCCAGCTGCCCTATTTCTAATGGTGAGCAGGGCCCTGAGCCATTCCCGCCCAGGCGAGCTACCTGGTAGGGCAGAGGCAGGCTTGTGCAGACATTATCTCTGCTTATTGTAAGGGCAACAAAAGCGAACGGGCAAGAGTTTGCTGATATAATTACATTCCTATGGCCATTTCTTTTGCAACTGCAACCAACCCCGCCCCCCCCCCCACACACACACACCCCATATAACATCATATGACCTTTCTCTGTGCGATTTAAAACCCTGGTTGGTGGAGACACCCTGTCTGGGTTTGAATCCTATCTCGGCTTTTCACTAGCTTGGACAAGTTACCTCTCTGTGCCTCAGTGTTCTCATCTGTAAAATGGGAATGAACACAGAACCTACGTCAGAGGGCCGCTGTGAGGATTCAGTCGTGTCTATGTCTGAAGTGCATGTCACAGCACCTTTCCTAAGAACAAACACGAGGGGAGTGCCTGGTCCTATGGTTTAAAGATCTGAAGGTAACCTATAGAAATTTGCAGAGTATCATCAAAATAACCAAGCTGGGGTGGGGGGAGGGGCAGTGGCAGGGACTAGAAGAAGGGGCTAGAGATGAGCTAGGTTTCTTGTCATTCAAACCAGGACATCAATAGACACTGGGGATGGGAGACACCCACATGCCCAGGGGGCAGCTCACCATTTGGATCTGTGGAGGGACCATTGGTAGAACAAAACCCTGAAACTGTTGCCATGGTTCCCTGTGGGGGTGGGACTGAAGGCGGGAAGGAGGTTTCTCATTTTAAATCTTCCATGCTGTCCGGTTGTCTACATCAATACAAATAATTTGTATCCTCTTAAAACAAGTCGTCCTTCAGGGTTTTTTTTGTGGGGTTGTTTTTTATGAGTTATTTATTTATTTATTTATTTGACAGAGAGAGAGAGAGAGATACAGAGAGACAACTGAACTGGGGGAGCTCCCCAGTTAAGCATATGGGTTCGCACAGGCCGGGGCTGGGATTCGATCCTCGGTCCCTGGAGCTGCAAAGTGAGCGCTTAGGCCACTGAGCCATCCCGGCTTCCCTCGTCCTTTAGTTTTAAGCAGTGGCTAAGGCCAGTGGCGTCTCCCCAGGCCCCCAGGGAAGCGTTTACACCTGGGAAGTAGCAGAGGCTGCATACCAGAGCCTTTCACTCAGACAGTGGCTTCTCAGTACACCACTCAATAAGCCAGTTATTGCTGTGGTAACTCAGAACGATGGTGATTCCTCCTGCTGAAAACTCCAAAGTCAGAAGCATGGGGAGCCCTTCTCGTGGTTCGTGTCCATCCTCAGACTTCAGGGAAATGAAGTTTCACCCATTTGCTTTTCAGGGTGTGTGTGGCTTGCCTGAACCCCTGAAGATCTTGGCATTGTCGCCCAGCCAAGGTGTCATCCTCAGGAGAGTCCTCCCCTGCCCTGGTAAAAGAGATATGGACTCTGGCCAGTTATTCCTTCATCCAAAGTACATATCGGGTATCTAATACATGCCGGGCATGGCCCGGGGAGCCCTGGTCTCAGCCCAAGCCCCTCAGGGCTGCCCCCTGCCTCATCAATACAGTAAAGACCCCAGACACTTGGCAGCAGCTGGAGAGCGTGAGGCCTTTTAGATGAGTGGTTCTCAGACTTGAGGGAGCGCACAATCAGCAGGTGGCCGAGCCCTGCGTTTCTGATTCAATGGAATTTGCTGCTGCTGCTGCTGCTGGGCTGGAGGCCACACTTTAAAAGCGATTGTTCTAGAGATTCTAAGCCCGTGATTCTCCAGGCCAGGAAAGACCAGGGGATAAGGTTTGCATTTCCACGCTGGAGGTAATGTAAGGGTGGGCTGAGACCAGTTTCCTGGTGTGGATGCAAACACACACGTGACCATGCACACACATGTGCATTTGCTCACGGGCCATGTTAGACTTCAGCGGCACCTCCCAGCCCTCCACAGCATTAGCATTGCAGGTTAAGTCTGCGAGGCCTGCAGTCTTGAAGCCCCAACTTCAGCCCCACTTGCCAGCGGATGGGCCCTGGGCAAATGACCCACTCCCCGTGGGCTGTCATTTTAACTGTCGGTTGGGAATAATCATCGTATTGACCTCACAGCATTGTTCTGAGGCACCTGCTAGATGGAACCGTGTCTGGAAAGTGCTGGGTGCACAGTGCATGCCAAACACCTGGAGGCCGCTATCGGTCTTGGCAGACATAGCAGGGCTGCTACCACTGATTGCTATTTCTATTAAATATTTGTATTAGAGGTTGTGTGGATTGAAGAGTGGGGAGGTGTTTGTTACTCTGTGTTCCTCATCAGACTAGCATTTGGGGTCTGGGACAGTCACTTTCCTCCTGTATCTCCTAGCAGCGTTCTGTTCAGGGCTTTTAAATCCAGTCCATGATGGAATGACAGAGGAAGTATAAGAACTCAGTGGTTCCTGCTTCAAGCTGGAAAGGAGAAGGAGTTAAGAATTCCAGAGGATACCACTGGCTCAGACATTTCCTTTCTCTGAAATTGCTTTAAAAAAAATAAAAATAATTTAAAAAAAAAGGAAGGAGGTAAGAGAAATTTAGTATGTATATGTGTGTCTATGTGCATTGCTCACTATCTCCTTCCACCCATCACATATACTATCAAAAGAGGTTTTTGTTTTTATTTAAAAAAAAATTATTTTATTGTTTGAGAGAAGGTGAGGGGGAGAGAGAGAGAGACAGAGCGAAGGGGCGAGGGGGCCAGAGCCATCTCCATAGTTGTATGTCACTAGATGTGACATCATTTCATTCCACACAGGGGGATGTGGGGCTGCACGGGGCAGGAACCAAACTGGGGGCCTCCCTGATGGGAGGCGAGAACCTTCACCACCATCCTGGTGGGAACCAGTTGTGCTGCAGTTCAGCCTCTGGGTTTGCACAAGCCGAGGCCGGGATTCAATCCCTGGACCTTGTGGTTACAAGGCAAGCGCTCAACCTGCTGAGCTATCCTGGCCTCCCCAGAAGAGGTTTCTAAAAGTGTATGTTATAAATTCCATGTGACCATGGGCTAAGTCTGTTCCGTGGGCCACTGGACCTCCAACGCCAAGCACAGTGCCTACTGCTCAGTAAATGTATGCTGAAGAGCTTGAATGAATTCCCACCCAAGGGAAGGAGCTGGACGCAGAGACCTGGGAAAGAAACAAAGCAAGGGTGATGACTTGAGACTGGGTTTCTCCAGCTGGGGATGAGGCACCCGGCGCAGCTGCGAAGAGCAGCGGTCTGAGTGTTGGCATTTGCTGCCAAGTGGTCTGTGGTCCTAAGTCAGCACCTACCCCCTGAAATCCACCATGGCTGCTCACGGCCCAAGGCTGTGGGGCCCTTAACCCCCTGATCCGTCCTCCTTCCCACACATGCTGCTGCCTTTGCTTCTGGCGGCTTCCTGGACCTCAGGGCCACATGTAGCCAAGCAAGATTCAGGACGACCGGTTCAATTGAAATTCCAGATAAATACCAGATACGGTTTTAATATAAGCTTGTGTCAGGCACTACCGGGGACATGGACGAAAGGTTTTTTGACTGTTTATCTGAAGTTGAAGTTGAACTGGGTGGTCTCTATTTTTTTTCTTTCTGGAAACGCTGCCTGAGTCTAGCGTGCCCTCATCAGCGCATCTACACGGGGAACTTACCCTTCAAGGCCCCATCCAGACGGATCTCCCTTCTCAGAAGCTTTCTGTGATGCTCAGCTCACCCCAGGTGGATTTCACTGTCCTAGCCGTGCAGTCCCATGTCACACGCGACTGTCAGGTACAAGCAGGCCACCTCCCTCCTCTGCCTTCCACTGCGTCCCTGGCTCATGGGTCCGCCTGTCATCTATCAACCCAGCACCTGAATATAGAGAGACAAGTGTTGAGAAGAGAGATGGAACATGGGGGGCCGGGGTCGGGGGTCGGGGGTGGGGAGTCAACACCATAAACTGTGGACAAGGCAAAGAGAAAAAGTCTCTGACTCTGTAGGCACGTCGGGCTCTGACTGGCGATCACATTAGCCGTTTATGTCCTTCCCCAATTCTTTGTAGAGTCTCAGAATGGTGACAAAGGGAAGACAGGTTCCTGAAAACCAGCAGCAACTTGCTTTCCTAGCAACCCAGGCCATTGCTCAAGGTTCTCCCTGTAGGCGTTCTCTCCCCTGCAGGTAATCTGAATGCCCTGCCTGGCTCGATGGAGCAGAAGTCCACCCGATGGGATCAGAAAGGAGAGCCGAGGTCATAGATCGCAAATGGTTTTGCTGTAAGAGAATCCGTGAAAGGCGGGGCAGCAAGCTGCCCCCGGTCTTGGAGGGAGTCACGTAGCTTTCCGGACTGCCCGAGGCTGCCGGTGTCACCGGGCCTCACAGGCCTTTACGAGGCTGAGGGGATTGTTGGGATGTGTTCCCAGATGGAGAGATAGGGCAGCGGTCGCCCTCCCTGCCCTGCCTCTCTCATGAGTCATCACCTCCCACAGGAGAACAAGGCAACTGGTATCTGTCCAGCGGGGCCCCTGGGTGGGGACGCCGACACCTTATCTCCACAGCCCTGGTGCTGCTGACTGTAGCTACATAAAAGTGGCCGAGAAGCCAACTGGTAGCCAAGCCACCTTCCTTCCCCACAGGGCCAATCCTAGAAGAATCTGCAGACAGACTTCCCAGCCAGAACCAGGCCACGGGGCCCTCTCAGAACGAGGCCAGCATCCGTGAGGTTACCCTCTCTGGCCCAGCCCGGCGTGCCCCGGTCCCGGTTCTTCCTCCACCCCGTGCTGAATTGACTCTAACCCTGTGCCTGCTGGGGCCTTGCCTACGCCCCACCCGCACCGGAATCCAGGGCAAAGCCCTTCCAGACCAGTGATCTCAGCTCTGGGACGCCCACCACAGGGTCAGCTGATTGGGGACCCAGTAGAGGATGCAGTGAAAGGGAGAGCCTTCCGGAGGCCCCGGGGAGTGGCGAGGGAGCCAGAGGAATCCTGGAAACAGGGTCTGTGGGGGCAGAGCCTGGCTTACAAGGCTGGGGGTGGGGTGGGGGGAGGAGAGAGAATGGAGGGAGGTGAGAGGGATGATGTCATTACATGCCTCATGTCCCCGGCGCTCCAA
This sequence comes from Craseonycteris thonglongyai, assembly GCA_004027555.1. Classification (NCBI taxonomy): domain Eukaryota; kingdom Metazoa; phylum Chordata; class Mammalia; order Chiroptera; family Craseonycteridae; genus Craseonycteris; species Craseonycteris thonglongyai. The sequence goes on from PVKE010000385.1 coordinate 75,720, forward strand.
GGGTGTGAGGCTGTGCTCCGGGAGCTGCTATAATTATATCTCAAATGGAAATAATAATAACGATGATGACGATGCACTTCGACGTGTTGCCACTAGAGCAGACCTGTTGGAAGGTGGTTGTTCCGGGGCCCAGTCAGGCCCAGCTTTTTTGTCTTTCTGTATTGCTTCCCTCCCACAGGTGAGACTGTGGTGGGGAGAGAGGATGTTCCCTGACTGTGGCTGAGGCCCTCACGGTTGGGGGCCGTGTGGCCAGAGCAGTAAGGGAGCTGTGAGCCTTGGGCCCTCCACACTCTTCCCTGGTCTTCCTGAGGGACCAGGGCGGGCGGGGCTCAGGGCCACTCACTGTCTGGCTGTGAGCCTGAAGACCAAGAAGAGAAGCAGAGGCTGCTACGGAGTAAGAGACAGAGCAAGGGCAGTCAGACCCTCGTCCTGACGCATGAGTGACCGTCCTGGGCTGGGACAGGGGACAGGGGACAGATAGCAGCAGAGCCTGGGCCATGGCTTCACTCGTGAGGTCAGGCCACTCATGCTTGTAAAATGGAAATCGGTGTCAAATCCTTGCCCACCTCCCGTCTCCGGTTACAAGGCTGCCCCCTCCTGCCTCAGCGTTCCCCTCACGGGCCATCAAGAGCAGACCCACAGCTCCTGGGGGGTTACTGTGGGAAAGGAGAGCGAAAGGCCACGAGAAGATGCTGCCGGTGGAGTTCTGCGCCAGTCGAGGTCTTGGCAGGCCAGACACACCTGGGACACGCCTCGTGTGGTGGGATTGTGGGCTTTGCCTTCGCAGGCTGAGCCTCCTGTGGTTTTCTCCACAAAACCACGGGCTGTGTGGCTGGCCTGAGATTCGCCCCTCCTGATGCCTTGTCTTGGATCAGAGGGAGTCCCCTGAAACCCCTCTCTTCTATCCCCTGCCCCCCAGGACCTGGTCCCCAAAGAAGACAGGAAGGGCCGGCAGCCGCTACAGCGCTGGGATCCTCGGACAAGGTACATCTTGGCAGCTGGGCAGGCAGTAAGCGTTGTGCTGGTGGCTTCCCCAACCCCAACCGCTCATCTCTGTCCACACGGGGGGAGCAGCCCAGGCCTGCGCCTGCTGGAGAATGCCCAGGGCTGACAGCACGCTGGCTCAGCTCTCTGTCTGGTCCCCTCACCTCCATCTCCCGAAAGTCCCCAGGGAGCCTGTCTGGGGCATGAGCTCCCTAGAACGGTGACTTTTTTCAACCATTTTGGAGTGTGTGTGCGTCCCAGCTCTGCCCCTTCCTGGGTGTGACCTTGGGCAAGCCCGGTCGGGGGCTCAGCTTTGTCCTCTGTGGATCGGGGGTGATAGCGGCTGCTTGCAAGGATTACCCAAGACGAAGTCCACAAAGCAATGGGTAACAGTGCCCGGTCAACAGGGAGCCCTCCTCCCGTGTTATCTGATTGTTGTTGTTGCTATGCCTTCCTCCTGTGCTTCTGGAAGCTTCTGGGGGGCTGGTTACAACACAAGCATATGTTTGCGGCTGGCTTGACCAGATGGGAGGAGGAGGTGGCCCCGGGGTCACCCTGGCAGCGCCCCCATCTGTCAGTGGAAAGAGTCTTCACTATAATCCAGCCACACGACTCTCCCCTGGGCGGTGCCTCAGTTATCAGATCTGTCCAGGTGAAGGGCGGGTGTTGGGGGGATGGCTCAGGACTCCCCTGCATCGCCCAGTGAGAGGGCCCCGCCTCTCAGACTTTCCTGAGATCCCACTCTACTCCTGCCCTGGCGAGATTAAGAACTGAGTCTGCTTTTGTTTTTTTCAAGGCAATCCAGGATTTGAAATGACATGTTTTATTTGATATGGTTCCAGGCTCAGTGGTTGAGAACAATGCTGTGAAACAGAACTCTCTGGGATGACGAGGATGTTCTACCCGAACGCGGCCCAGTGAGGTCACTGCCAGCCACATGTGGCTGCTGGGACCAGAGATGTGGCGAGGGTGACAGAGGGGCTGGATTTTCTACTTGACTGCGTATCGTCATTCATTTAAATGTGAGCAGCCATGTGAAGCCAGGGGCAATGGTATCGGCGGCACAGGTTTAGAGCGTGGCTCTGAACTGAGCAGCACGGAGCAGAGCTGGGTGTGACACTGAGCTTTCTTTCCCTCTCTGTGTAATGGAGATGCTAATGGCACCTGGCTCATAGGACTGATTGGAGGGTTAAATGAGAAAATGGAAATGAAGCACTTAGTACAGTGAGAACTCAAGAAAGACCAGCTATTATCATTATTCTTTGTGATAGCTAAGTAAGCTTCAAGGGCCTTTGTCATTCAGTCATCCAATGGCTGAACCCATAAAGAGGAGCCAGGAACTCATAATGAGTCTTCAAGGTCCTGCCCTCTCCAGGAATCTCTGTCTGAATGATGGGAACTGGCAGGTGGTCAAGGGCTCTGGTTTGGGTAATGGTGATAACCGTTGTTGTGGGATCCCAGGGGAGACCTCCATAATAATCTGGGATGGGAGAAAGAAGGTCAGGGGGAGCTTCCTGGAGGAAACAATGTTGCTTTCTCTATATTTACTGGCTCAACTTGACCTCAGCTTGACCACAACCCACCTTGACCTTGTTGTTTCTGTAACTTCTTGTATTACTTTTCTTTGCCGCTATAACAAATCATCCCAAATGTAGTGACTTAAAACAATACATGAGTATTTTACAGCTCTGGACATTAGACGTCTGAAATGACTTTCTCTAGGCTAAAATCCAAAGTGTCAGCAGGGTTCCTTCTGGAGAATGATCCATTCCCCTGTCTTTCTCAGCTTCTCAAGCTTTCATCCCTTGGCTCAGGGTCCCTTAGTCCTTCTTCAAAGCCATAGGGTCTTCCTCCTCTTTCTCCTTCTCTCTCTCTCTCTCTCTCTCTCTCTCTCTCTCATGCCCCCCTCCATTCCTCCTCTCTCTTCTCTGCTTTTCTCTTCTAAGGATGCTTATGATGACATTAAACCCACCCAGACAATCCAGGATCGTCTCCCCATCTCAAGATCCTTCATTTCATCCTGAAAAATCCTTGTTGGCGTGTAAGCCAGCATAGTCACAGGCTGTGGAGATTAGAATGTGGATATCTTGTCTGCTTTTCTTTTGTTAAAGCTTTAGTGACTACAATTCACCCATTTAAAGTGCATAATTTAATGGCATTTCAGTATATTCACATATCACCACAGTCAAGTTTAGAACATTCTCATGACCTCAACAAGAAACCCTATACCCTTTAGCTGTCCCCGCCTACCTTCACTTACTACTCTAAGCAACTGCTAATCTACTACCTTCACTCATTACCCTAAGCAACTGCTAATCTACTACCTGAGCCCCCTACCCTAAACAACTGCTAATCTACTTCTTATCTCTATGGATTTCCCTACTCTGGACTTTTTTTATGAATGGAATTATACAAAATGTGGTCTTTTCTGTCTAACTTTCACTTAACATATGATCTCAAGGTTTATCCATGTTGTAGCATATGTCAATACTTCATTCCTTTTTATGGCCACATAATATTCCATTGTATAGCTATACTCAATTTTGTTTACCCATTCATCGGTTGATGGCCATTCTGTCTTTTGGCTCAGATAAGTAACGCTGCCTTAAACATTTGTGTATAAGTTTCTGGGTGGACATCTATTTCCGTTTCTCTTGGATATACACCTAGGACTGAGATTGATGGGTTGAATATGGACATCTTGGTGGGAGAACATTATTTTGTCTTCTACACTCTTGTTTCAAAGTCTTGAAAGACTGTAAGAGCTAAGGCCGGCCTGTGACAAGTTAATTCACTTGGATCTAGAGTGCAGCTAGTGCTTCATGGAGAGGCAAATTCATAGGCATACACAGGCAGTAGGTGGTATAGAACTGTGTTGATGGCGATCACAGCAGGGATCAGTCATTTCAACCCTGCTCACACCTCCCTTCTGAAATGTTCACGGCCATCTGGCTGCACTTCATTTTACCCTTGGAGTCTGAAATGGATTCTTTCTATAAACCTCTGTTCCTCCTCAAGCAGGGCTGAGTGGGTTCTTGTGCTTCCATAAGACATTAATAATACCACAAGGTGGTTTTGAGCATTTGATGAAACATTGGTGAGAGAACTCCTAGGAAAGCAAAGTATTTGAGAAACGAAGGTGGGAGGGAGACCCAGGTGGAACTCAAGCTCTGTTGGAGCTACAGCGAAGCCTGGGGAGCCCACGAGGCCTCTGGTCATGTCAGGCTCAGCAGGAATGGATGCAGAAGGTGATGGTGGACATTGCGAGGTGACAGTGCCACTCAGGAAAGAGCCCTGGAAGGGGGCAGCAGTGGGAAGAGTGGCTGGCAGCCAACCGTGCAGATGGGACTTGATGGGAACCCATAGGAGGTACTGCTGGCACTTTTCAGGGATGGCCGTGGGAACTTCATAGAGAGCCAGGGGTCTGACCAGGCCAGAGGACAGGGTGCTTCTGTGCCCTCCCAGGCTGCCTCCTGGACACCCCCAGAGGGGACACATGGCATCTCCTGGCCGGTGTGAGGTCAGGTGTCACTCCGGGGACCGTGCTTTTCACTCCTACTGCCTCTGGACAGCATGCCCAAACGTCTCTTTCCAGGAACCACCTTGAATTCAGGGCTTGAATTCCAGAGTTAATGTTTTTTTGCAAGGAGGACAAAGGTTGAGTCAGATCCGCCAGCCTGGTGGAGTCACGGGGCAGGAGAACGAACTCAGCGGAGGCCGGGGCCAGAACGGAGAACCACCCAGACACAGGCAGCCAAACCGCTCACAGGTCAGGAGGGCAGTGGGCGGGAGAGCAGGGGGAGCTCTGTCTAGAAGGAGAGAGTAGGAGCTGGGAGGGGCGGAGGGCGCTGTCACTCACAGAAGTCATCATTCATTCATTCACTCACTCATTACAGAGCACCTGCCACGTTCCAAATCAGCTGGCAGGCTCCGACACCAAGATGATCAAGGTAGTTAGTGTCCCTGTCCTCCGAGCCGGGCACTGGGCCCCCGGAATGGGGGGCAGCTCACATTTCTGGCTCCCTTTCTCCACCAACACGTTCTTTCCTCCACGGGAGTCTTCTGGCTTCGGGACCAATGGACAGAGAATTATTTTACTGAAAACCGATCACAGCCCCGCCCTCGGTCCTGCACGCAGCCCCAAAGGCAGAGGCGCGGCCTCCCCACGAGCTGACACGTGTCCCCGGAACTCCATGTCTCTACTCGCAAGGATATGCCATCTTCCTGGATGCCCCTCAGCCCCCCAATGAAGTGTCCAGGACCTCAGATTGGTGAGCAAAGGAAGGGAGCCCTCAGAGACCCAGGGACATGGCAGGAGAAAGGGTCCAGGGTGTGGAGACAAAGGCAGCGTGGAACAGCCAGGGACAGGTTCTCGGTTTGCATCTGGACTCAGATCTGAGCCTCGGTGACGTGGCCTCTCCGATGAGAAGAGTCTCCCCCAAGGCAATTGGAGAAGCTTAAACTGGACAGTGGATGAGAATGTGTCCAGCCCCAGTGCCCAGTCCCACCTGGTTAGGAAGATAATCTAGGGCAGAGGGCTCATCCCCTTGTCCCTTGGGGACACACTTGTGACAGCCACTGCCACAGAACTGCGCTGGGCTTCCTTCCAGACTGCTGCCTCCTTGTCAAAGGGCTCACTGCCCACCTCAGGCTGCTGAACTTCGAACAGATGATGGGTTAATATTTCCCCCTAAGAGCCTTATGTCTGCACCTGTGGGGTGGATAGGAAAGGTATTCATTAGCCCATTTCACAGATGAGAAAACAGAGGCCCAGAAAAATTAGAGTTGCCCAGGGTAATAGCTGGAAAAGATCCCTGGGCTGCCAGTGAGCTTAAGGCATTTGTCACTAAATGGTACCACCACTCAGAGGGGACCTGCAAGCCCCCAGCCCCCAGCTTCATCCCCAGTTGAGGTGGGTAGGGTCGTGTGAGAGCCCTGGGCAGGTTCGTAATTTGGTCCCCCTTCTCTCAATAGCCACATAGCACCTGTTGAGCCAATCTGATTTTTTTTTTTTCCAATACAAGTCAGGATTTAGGACATTTACTGTATGTAATCAAGCATTTTAACCTAATTGAATTTGTCTTTCTTTTCGGTCTTTCCATCATGCATAGCATTAGTCACTCACACTCCTCAGGAGAGAACAAGCAGAGATACAGTTACAGAATCTTCAGAATGCGTTGTAAAAAATTTTTTTGCCAGCATTTATGTCAGCAAAAGATTTCCTGCTTTTCTGTGGTTTTGCTCATTTCTGTCTTCTGCAGTTGTGAAACTAGGCAATTTTTTTGTTCAAAGATGCATCAGTTAGGTAGTTTATCGCTATAAGAAACCTAAAACTCACTCCACAGGGAAGAATCTCAGTTTCACAGCTCTGCGAATCCAGAGGCAGGGCAGGCCTCAGGATGAGCTGGGTCCCACAGCTCAGCTCCATTCTCAAAAATTCCTTTGGCTCCATTTTCCTCCAAGCCTTGGCTTCATTCATGTGCTGTCTTGTCTCACGGGAGCGAAATAGCGGCAGTGACCAGCCAAAAGGTGGAAGCAATCCAAGTGTCCGTCGATAGATGAACGGATGAACAAAATGGGGTATATACCTACAGTGGGATATTGTTTAACCTTAAATAAAGGAAATTCTGACACATGCTACATGGATGAACCTCAAAGATAAGCTAAGTGAAATAAGCCAGTCACAAACAAGCAAATTCTGGGGAAGCCCGGATGGCTCAGTGGGTTAAGCGCATGCTTTGCAGCCCTGGGGACTGAGAATTGAATCCTGTGTGGACCCATATGCTGAACTGGGGTGAGCTTCATGTACGGGAGGCCCTCAGCCTAGCTCCTGCCCTGTGCGGCCCCCGCCCAACTGTGTGGAAGGAAACCATGTCGAAAGCTGATGATGTGCAACTATGGAGACTGCTCTGGGCCCTCCCCCTTCTCTCTGTCTCTCTTTCTGTCTCTGTCAAAAACAATAAAATAAATGTTTAAAAAAGAAGAAGAAGCAAATTCTCCATGATGCTACTTATAGAAGATACTAGATAGTCGAATTCATAAACAGAAATGGCTGCCAGGCGCTGGGGTGGGGCAGTAGGGAGTTACTGCTTAACGGGTACAGTTTCAGTTTGAGAAGATGAAAAAAGTTCTGGGAATGGACGGTGGTGATGGTTGCACAACAGTATGACTGTTAATGTCATTGAGCTGTGTGCACAAAAATGGTTAAAAGGTTAATTTTATTTTATGTATGTTTTTCCACAAAATGGCTACAGTAGCCTCAATATTCCCACCAGTCTGTGGAGGACTCTCATTTATGGGGAAGAATGTTTGTTTTCTAGATGTTTCTAACAAATCAATAGCCTCATTCGGGTCACATCCTTTCTTTCCTAAATCCTCCCTGTAGCCAGAAATAGTGTTCTCGCTGATTAACTTAGGTCAAGATCCCAAACCTCATCGCCATAGCAGAAGGTTTAAGATTATCCTTAAATCAGTCACCCTAACCCCGCAGTAGGGGTGGCCTCAACTTCCCCTGAACTGCATGGGGGAGAAGGTGTTGTGGGAGGGGGAGGACAGTGGGGTAGTGAGGAAGAGGATACATGAACAACCCAATGGAGGTACCAAGAAAAAGGTGGAAGGAAAACGGAGGCTAGTGGGTATGGGTCATCCCCAGCATTCTCCCCTCTTCCTGGACACACAACCAGACTACGTTTCCCAGCCTCCTTTGCAGCTATGCGTGGCCAGAGGACTATGTACTAGCCAATGGAATGTGGGTAGAAGGTGTGCTTCACCTTGAGGCCTAGGCCTTAAGGCAGTGGATCTGCCTCCTCTGTGCTCTCTTTACCCTTCCCTACAGCTTCCACCCTGCAAAAGAGGGATGGCGGGGCCGCTCAGTAGAAGGTACCCTGGATCCCTAAACAGCCCCACTCATAAAGTGGGGCTAGGACCGCTCAGTTCACCACTTCTTTCATATTTAAGCTGCAGCAGGGGTGGGCAAATGGTGGCCCACTGCTTGTTTTTGTCAATAAAGTTTTATTGTAAATAGCACCTACCATAGGGTACTACCCACTTCAAGTGATTGCCAGTCTCGGGGTTGGTGATCTAGTTGTGGACAAAACAGGGATGCTGTAATAAATCATGAATTCCCAGCTGGGCAGGGCATGGTGGGTAGCCACTCCCAGACCTATAGCTTTTTTAGTGAACAGCCTTTAAGCAAGCCCTATCCATTTTCCTTGTGCATCTAAGTTCAAACACCTTTACAATACCAGAAGTGATAGCCCTTGAAGGCGTAACCACCCTCAAGAGAGCACATAATTTTTTTTTTTAAGATTTATTTTTATTGTTTTTGACGAAGAGAGAGAGAGAGAGACAGAGACAGAGACAGAGAGAAGGGGGAGGGCCCAGAACAGTCTCCATAGTTGCACATCATTGTTTTTTCCACATAGTTTCATTCCACAGGTGGGCGTGGGGCTGCACAGGGCAGGAAATGGGCTGGGGTCTCACCCAGTGAGAACTGAACTGGGGGCACTCCCCAGCTCAGCATATGGGTCCACTTGGGCCAGGGCTGGGATTTGATCCTTGGTCCCTGGGGCTGCAAAGTGAGTGCTTAACCCACTGAGCCATCCCAGCTTCCCCAAGAGAGCACATAATCCTAACCGCCCTGTAACCCAAACCTCGTTTTGCTTTCTCCCACCTTCCTATCATTTCCTTATGTTCCCTCCTTCATCTCAAATGTACCAGAGTAACTGCAAAACCGTAATTCTTCGGAGTGTTTGAGATCTTGCTTCTGGACAGTTGTCATCAGTAGGCGCTCAAATAAACTCCTATACAAATTCTGTACAGGTTTGGACATTTCTTTCATCGACACAGGCACCTGTTGCACGAAGCAGCCTGTGGAATGTTTTTCAATAGAAATCAGGAGGCCTGGGACAGTGTATATTTTATTCCTACTCAATAGCTCTGCTTTCTTTGGCAGAAGCTGGGCTAACTTTCACAGGACAGTTATAAGAAGAGATGTGGGTAGAACCCTGTGTTAACTGGCCCCACACTGACTTTAGTGAGGTTTTGAGCCCCTTATAGATGGGCATCCACCCCGTAGGATGCCTCTGGACACTGTTTTGGATGCTTCCCTCAGCCTGGTTTCTGCCTGCCCCACCCCTGGCTGTGGCCAACCAGGGTCCTGCAGACACAGAGCAGAGACACCTGCTGGCCCTTGAGGGTTCCCACAGGCTATCTCTCCATCCTCCTCTCGGGACAATGTGAGACTCTGAGTCTTGAGATGTCTCTGAAGGGCATGTCCTGTAGTGATGAAGACTCACTTGAAGGGCTGGGTTAGAGACCGGCTCAGAGCTGAAGGAGGGAAACCCCGTGGGCCAACATTAGCCAAAGGCACCAGGTGAAGCCCAAACATTCAGGGGTGGGATGGGTGGGGTTGAATCTCAGCCTCACCATTTGAGAACTATGTGATCTTAAGCCAGTTACTGAACTTTTCTGAGCTTCCCATTGGGCTCATGACCACAGTATCTATTGCGTGGGGTTGTTGTGAGCTTTACGCGAGATCTGGCTCCCTGAATGTTAGTTAGCTCTTGGCTCCAGAGCTTTACACCTCTGATGGCTGACGGGCTTTAAAGGCTCACATGGAATAATTGGGATGTGTGAGTGCCCAGAGGCCTTTGTGAAAAGCAAGCCTGCTGGGAGATAATGCCTGACTATTCCTGATTGTGTCAGGATTCTTGGTGTTCTGTCTCCAGTGAGCAGCCAGAGAGGGCCGAACAGGGCTGAGGGGAAAAAGGGGAGGGCGGGCAGGGAGGAGAAGATCGGCCTGTAGCTTCCTTCCATGAAAAGTCACTGGAGTTCAACAGACTGCATGACCTGAAGTAACCCTTGAGCTGGATCTGCACTTGAACCTTGAACTCTTGAAATGGTTTATCCCCCTAACCAAGAGTAACAACACTCTAGCCCCATTAGGTTTTTGGGAGATGCTTCAAAGTTGCCTAGAAGAACCGGGCCAGATCTTTCTTATCCTTGAGAATGTACCTTTGCCGTGGGCTGTGGCAGGGGGAGGGCCCGAGCCTGCCCCCTCAGCACCTTGCATGCTGACCTCATAAACTCATCACACATCTACTTTTGCAGTTTGTTCAACATTTATTGAGTGTCATCACACACAGTTCTTTGCTTATCCTCTGGCTCCTCAGTGCTTGCACTGTGCCTGGTCCTGGAACTTCTGAACAATTGTCATGACTATTGTTCAGGGAATGGCTAGGGCCCCAAAGTTTTGTGATTCTAACGTATGATCTTGGCTCACGGGAATTCGGTTCTGTCTGCAATTGGCCGGTGGTCTATGAGGTTTGGCAATCGCTCACTGACCATCACTCTGCTGACCAGCTATGCTGCCCCTCGCTGGATAGAGGCACAGATGTTACTCCAAACCTCTGATTTTTACCTTAGCAAACTGAAACGATAGGCTCCAGTCTTCTGTGATTCCACAATACGGTCATGCAGGCGGATCCCGGGGCAGCCCCCGGGTCTAGTGCGGCCAGGGCATTGCTCCCATGCAGGTAAACCCAGCCCACCCTCCTGCCTGTGGGAGGCCAGGTGTATGGAGGGAGTCTCTGTGGGGACAGCTGTGTGTACAGGGACCCTGTGAAGCCTCCGGCAGGTGGCAACCTCCTATTGTTGGGGCTCCACACCTTGGTCCTATGGGACTTTCCTCCCAGCCCCTCTGATTAGGCAGAGGGGAGCTCAGCCTATAAACATTTGGAGCATTTGCAGGGGCTGAGTGTCAGACGGCTGCGGCCCCTCTTGGAAGCCCAGGGCCCGTGACAAGGCATTTTGTTGTGACGGTCTAGGGAAGGGAATGCTAAAAACCTTTCATCGATCTCTGTTTTCTGGAGAATGCCCCAATTTTTGGCCTGGAGGTGGGAGTAGGCAGGATGGAATGGAAAATCCCAGAGAAGCAAATAGTCCAGCTGAGAACAAGGGAACGCCCTTCTGACTTCAGGCTACCCCCTCTGGTGTCTGGGGGACAGGGAGAAGGACAGAGGGGACAGGGTGGGGAGGAGGCAGAATTGAGGCCGGGTGCTTATTAAGCTTAAGTTTCTGGAGTCAAAGAAGAGGCCAGGATCCACCTGGGTTTCCAACAACCTCAGAGGGAGTCAGGGACAACCGACCGCGTTGGGAGGTACGAGAGCTCAGTTTGGGTCCAGAACCGTAGTGCTTGCTCTTTTGATAGCAGCTTGCCTGATTTCCCGGGGCAAAGCCGGGCCAAGGAAGGAGGGGAGGGGAGCCTGTGACGGAAGCAGAAAGAGAGGAAGTTGGCATCCTAGTCCCCGGCCACTTCCCCGGGACCTGATCAGTGAAGACAGGCAGGGCTCCCTGGGCGCACAGGGCCTGGAGGGTGGGTTCCGTGAGGACAGAGAACCGAGGACAGTGGAAACAGCCGGCTCGGGAACGTCACCCATCTGTTTGTGAATCCCCGCATCTCCAGCTCACAATACAGCAGCTGTGTGACCTTCCTGTCTCCACGGGTCACACCTGAGCCTCAGTTTCCTCATCTGTGAAATGGAGATGATCCAGTCATTGCGATAAGACATGGGGTTTACTAAAGGCATACAATGCAGCTACGGCAGGGGCTGATGGAGAGTAAAAGCTCAATACATACTCTTCGTCCTGTGGCCTCTCCCTCGTCACCTGTCCTGGGTCTGGGAGGCTGTCCTCACGCTCTTATGCTGGGTCCCTCCTAAACCAAGTCAAGGTGGCAGCTGCATGCAGCCCACAGCCGAGCAGGCCTGGGCTTGTCCCAAGTCTAAGCCCCTGCATCTGTGAGCTTGTTCTCCTTGACGTGGGTTGACGTTGGTGGACTCAAGGACCCAGAAAGTGTGGGATACGCCAGGCTGTTTCCCCAGCACCTTCAGACAGCCTGAGACACACAAGGGGCCCCGGTAAGACGCCCACAGTCATGGCCCTAGGCCTTGGCTTTGTGTGGGTGGATGATGGGAGCCACGCTCCCTTCCTGTCCAATGTGCTCTCATCACCACACCCCTGCCCTCAGCCCCAGCCCAGTCCCACCTGGGCAGTCTGTCTTCCCACGTTCTGCACCTCCACCTGCCCAGAGGGGCAACCGCTGAAGGGAGCAGGGCATGTTGGGAAGGAGCTGCCCCCACAGGCCCGAGCGGTGGGATCCTTTACTCTCTGCAGGGCTCATGCCCCTGGTGCCTGGCACGCCGCCCCCAGCTGGCTACCTGCCGGCTTCTTGCGCCTCATTGGCTTATCTGCTTTCGTTTTGGCAGCTTCTGGGAAGCCAGGCTCCACCTGAGGGAACTCCGTGACTCTGAGGACTTGGGACACCTGAGACTTTGAACTCTCAAGAAAGCCCAGCACGCAGGTGGCCCCCTCAGGCCCAGGGGTGGGGGGCAGACGTCACCTGGGCAGCCCACAGCCTTGCAGCAGCTCCTTTCATGCCTCTCCACGCAGCCATGTCCCAAAGAGGAGTTCTCCCAAGACCCAGCGCATGGCCGGACCCGCCCAACCAGCCACGGTCCAGGGTCAGCAAGGCCTCGGCCTCCCGCTCTATCTGAAGAGAAGTAGCTTTGTGTTTCTCCCATAATTCCTTTGCATTTGTTTTATTATAAATGTAGGGTCTGGGAGAGGGGGGTAGATTATTCAAGGAGGTTGTAGACATGTTCTTGTGAATACTTACGAGCAAAACCTGCAAATAGTCCCCAGTTTGAGAACCAAGGATGAGGAAGTATCTGTTGTAAAAAATCTCTGCTCAGTAAATAACTCTGAAAAAGCACAAATTATCTGGCAATGTTTTAAAAATGACAAAACTGGATGTTAAAACCCCCTGTTACATCCAGTGGGATCATAAAGAAGCAGGTTTCACAGAGGGAATTTGCAAAGAATAAAGGAAACAAACAAACGAACAAAACCAACACCTCAAGTTACTCCCACCCCACAGAAGTAACTGTTTTTGGTAGGTGCAAGGCATCACGCTATAGATGCTATTGTACTTTGGGTCATGGTTAGCATTCTAACCTAAGCATTTGCCCAAATCAGCCAGTAAGCCTCACTGAGATGGTGTTTAATGTTTAATGGCTGCACAGTAATCCATTGTATGGTTGAACAGAAGGTTGTGGTTTTTTTTTTAACTCCTCCCTTTTTAACATTGAGATTGCTTTTTTTTGCTACTTTTCACTCTTATCAAAATTGCTCAATAACTGTCTTTGTCCATTTCTCTCACATACTCAGGATCAACCTCCTCGCCATGGAATTGCTGGGTCACAGGCAAGGACATTCTAGGATCCGGGCACATACTGTCTTTGCTGGTTTCTGAGTTGCTTCTATGAAAACCATGGCTGGGGAAGCTGGGATGGCTCAGCGGGTTAAGTGCCCACTTTGCAGCTCTGGAGCCCGGGGATCAAATCCCAGCCCCAGCTCATGTGGACCCATGGCTGAGCTGGAGTGTACTGTACCCCCAGTTCAGTTCTTGCCGGGGCCTATGTGGGAGGCTCCCGGCCCAGTTCCTGCCCTGCGCAGCCCCGCGCCCACCTGTGGAGTGAAACTATATGGAAAACTAATGCCAACTATTAAGACTGTTCTGGGCCCTCCCCCTTCTCTCTGTCTGTCTCTCTCTCTATCAATAAACAATAAAAACAAGTCTTTAAAACCATGGCTACCATGAGATAGAAAAATATTTGCCTGAACTTTCAGTAATGTTACGACTTTGTCATTATATATTACAATTATAGTTCACCTGGACTAGTTATATAACATTAGTAATAATACCAGCTAATATTTAGCAGGTGAGGATTGTGAACTGGACACAGGGCTAAGAACTGTATGTGCATTATCTCAAATAAGCCCTACAATTATGCTATGAGGCAGGAACTATATCCCCTTCTTAAAAGAAAGAAGCCGAGAATTTAATTTGTACGTGGGGTGAGTTAGGGATCTAGCTTTATTTTCCCATATTATCCCAACATTATTTACAAAAGAGCTGCCCTTTCCCCTGCTGATTTGAACATCACATTTATCATATGCAGCACTACTAATATCCTTTAATACATCGGGTCTTTCCTGGGCTTCCTATTCTTTTCCATCAAGCTAACTGTCTTCCTTCATTCCTCTCTGTTTCATAACTGAAGCTTTTAGTGCATTTTCATAGCTGGGAATACTGTTCCACTCTGTTCTTTGCTTTCCAGAAATGTCATAGCTTTGCTAGTACACTAATTTCATGTAAATCTACTGTGTCAGATTTAAAAAGAAAGAAAAACCTTAGCTACTTTTTATTAGGTTTGCATAAAACTTACACATTTGGACAAACGGCATTTCACAGTATGGAGAGCTCCCAACGTGGGGTGTGTGACCATTCACTTAATATCCCTCAGTGCAGTGTGGCTGTTTTTTTTTATTGGGAATAGTGTGCACTTCCTGTAAGCCCGATTCCCGGTGCTGCTATTCCTGGTGCTGCTTTTGCGTTACAGGTCACCCCAGCCTGGTGTTTGCTGCCCGGATCGTTCTAGATTCAAGGGCAGCCAAAGACCTGAGCTCAGCAAATGCCCAGCCAACCCAGCTCCTGGTCATTACCGTGCCCAGCAAACCCCAGAATCCGATAGGAGGAGGCCCCATCAAGTGGGTACAATTGCAGAAAGTGGCACAGAGGTGCTTGTTTTAAAGCACTGCTTCTCACTAGTTGGGATCAGAGAGAGTCTAGTGAAAACTACAAATTCTCTCTTTAAGAAATGCCCCCAATGCCACTGATAACTTCCAAAGGATTCATGCACAGCCCCCCAAACACACCCAAGGACGGGAATTCACACCCCTGCATTAGAAGGATGGTCCAGCTATACATTCGTGCAGGGGGGTGTCGCCAAAGACAAAGGTCCTTGAGTCTGCGTGACCCTGGGGGAGTCGCTTACACCTCTGAGTGTTCATTTTCTCCTGGAGAACAGTTATCCACCCCGTCCAGTGAAAGCGGCGTCTGGGGTTCACTTGAGATCATGTTTGTGACAGTGCCTTGAAAACTGAAGCTAAGTGACACAAAGGTAAGAGACAAGTAATGCCAGGAACAGGGCTATCAGGAGGCCCAGCCCTGACACAGGGGAAGGCACCTGAGTTTCTTAGAGAGCGTTATCGGCTCCCAGGCTACCACTGCTGCTGTGAACTTAGCCTTCGCCCCCAGGGAGGGCTGATACAGGCTTTCCCGGCTCTCCACCTCTGAGGCCGCGAGACTGTTACGCTGACCCAGCTCGAACCATGATTAAGGGGCTTGGAGGTTAGAACAGAAGTGTCGGAGTGCGTGGTTCACAGAAATCAGCTTCTGGGCTGTTATAAAAATTAATCATTAATCCTTCCCTGTACGGTAGGGAACAACCAGGGCTCGCACAGAGGCCTGGCACACAGTGACTGAGAGCAGGACCCACCATCAGGGGCCCGGGCAGTCCTCTGTGACCACCAGCGTCCCAACAGCACAACCAGGGTCTCTGCTCCAGGACAGTGAATGTGCAGCTGAACAATCAACTCTGCAACATGGAGGCATAAATCCAAATGCCTTCCGAGACAGACACAAAGTCCTTCCAAGGTGTCCTACTACTCCCAGAAGCTGCTGCCACCTGCCTCGTGCCCCGGCTTGAACTTCAAGTTCTAGACACATTAGACTGTGTGTGCGTGTTAGGGTGGGGGGAGAGAGTAACAGAACTTGTTGATGGGAACCTCGTTCTAAATATAAAGGACGGCTCCCTTCTGCCCAGGATGAATCGGAATTGGGGAAGGGAGTCACACACTGTTCTGCCATCCACCCACATCCACATCCTTGGAACCTGCAGGGCAGAGGGCAGAGGGCAGAGGGCCAGGCGTCCCCTGCAATGCACCTCGGACTTCCCAGTTCCTCACTCGCTGGCTCACACACAGCAGAAGCTTTGTAAAGGACCCTTGGACCAGTGAATGAGGCCAGCTTTGCTGACACCTCCGCGTAGCCTTTCTCTGCCCAGCCTTTCTCTGCCCCCTGCCTGCCAGTTCGGGTGTCTCCTCTCCTGACTTCTGCTCACTTGTGCTTCCCCGGGTCACTTCCTACTGAGCCCTCACCTCTCTCCAGGTTGGTGGCCCCAGCCGCATGTCCCTGTGTCTGCTGAGCTCACTAGCAGCTGCCCACAGACCAGTGTGTGCTGTCAAACAGCAGTGAGATCACGAAGCGTCACAGGTGATTTTTATCGTGACTGCTTGTAAAATACAAATCGCAGGCTCTGCCCAGAGGAGCAAAGCCGTGGCTTCTGTTTCTGTGAGGAATCTAATAGTGTTACAGTCTTCAGCTACTTAATGGGCTAGTTTAGGGTAAATATTCACCCCAATAAGTTTAAACTATTAATAAAATAAAAAATATGTAGACTCTCGAGCCCGGCCCTGGGCCTGCTGAGTCGGAGTTTGCATTTTAACATGTTGCCCAGAAGACTCTGTACATGTCAAAGTTTGAGGAGCAAGAGGCTCTCATCACACCTGCATGCTTGCTGTCTTCGTGGTCAGCAGTCTGTACGGCTCTATAATCAGGTCCTCCAGGCTGCTTCCTTTTTTTTTTTTAGAAGATTTATTTATTTATTTATTATTGGTTTTTGACATAGAGAGAGAGAGATACAGAGACAGAGAGAGAACTGAGCTGGGGGCACTCCCCAGTTCAGCATATGGGTCCGCACGGGCCGGAGCCGGGATTCGATCCTCGGTCCCTGGCGCTGCAAAGTGAGCGTTTAACCCACTGAGCCATCCCGGCTTCCCCTAGGCTGCTTCTTGATAGGTTAATAGGAGCTCAGCAAATGTAGGAAATCCTTTTCTCTCTTGTGGAAGCCCAGCTCCCAGAGGCTGCAGACCCAAAAATCTTGCCTCAGTACCTTGACTGTCATAAGCTGAACAGCGGTGACTTTTTTCCAACTCCCGATAGTCTAACTGCAACAGTCCTAACTCTCCCCAAGGCTCATAGCTCACAAATAGGGGTCGGGAAAGTAAAGAGACAGAGGTTCAAAACTGTATCACTGACTGCTCTCCCAGTCACAATAGCTTTTGCGGACTTGAGCTTCGGTGATATCAGAAGCCTGTGTGGAGGGGAGAGGAGAGAAAGGGCCCCCCTGGGCCTGGGCTTCAGTGTTGCACATGCTGCCCAGATGTCATCTAGGAGGACGTCCTCCCCCCACAGTGTCCCCTTCATTAGGGTGCCAAGGACAGATCCTCCAGACGGTGCCACATCTCCTGAGCAGGTGGACTACTTTTATTTTATGGAGCTACAGGGGATAAGCTTTTTTCCCCTTTTGCTTTGGCTGCTAGGAAGCTCAAAGTCAAATTTGTGGCCCAACAATAGTGTGTCATTCTATACAATCCATTGGACTCATTCCTGGCATCACCCTTCCTCCTTACTTTTAATATACATACTTTATTAAAACCCTGGTTTTCTTATAAGCCACTTTAAATCTTTCCTAAAGCCAAGTGGGATAAATTCATGGGTAGAACCCATTCTAGGTCCTTGACTAGTTTTCCGCACTGGATCTTCCCTGGTATCACTGTCCATTCCTCCAGATGAGAAAACTGAAGCTCAGGGTGTTGGCCTGGGAAGTTCCTGAAAGTCTAAGTCAGGTGTTCAGAGCCGGCCTCTGGTAGGAAGAGGACGTGGTTCTCAGGGCAGGTGGGCCAACACTGCGCTGAGAGGGAGCAGAAGGGAGACACTTACCAGATTAGCACCGTGCCCCCTGCCTCAGCCAAGCATCACGGGGCTTTGCCCAGCATGCTCTGGGGCAGCCCAAGCCTGGTTGGGAGGCTTCCCTATGCCCTGTCTACAGTTTTCCCAGTTAACTGACCATGAAGTTCCTTGAGGGCAGCGCTGGGGCTGCTGAGTCTGTGACTGGAACAGGCAACCTGCTTGTGGGAGTGAGGAGTTGTTTGAAAGGCATGCGTCTATACGTTCTTCAGGGGCTGCCATCCCCACGTTGCTGGGTGTGCGGGAGGACCTGGTTCCTCAGACTCGAGGTAAGGCTGCCCTCGTAGAATGAAGTGAGGACGGAGGCAAAAGATGAGGCAAGGCAGCTTTTAACCCAAATGCCTGGTGTGTATGTAATTTCTCAGCAATAACCAATGCACCAGCGGTTGCCGAGTGTGGGGCTGCAGGTCTAGCAGAACCATGGCGCCACCTTGTGGCTGCTGTCTCTCAGGGCAGCTGGTTAACAGTCAAAGTCAATGACCCTTTTTCAACAGCCTATGAACTTGGTAACAATCCTTATGTAAAGTCTGTAATGGCGTGTGTTGGTGTCCAGCAAATCATCTTAGATCTTAGCAAGTGATGTTGGAGAAGCCTCATTTAGGAGAACTTCCCCACCTCCCCACGGAAGAGATCTTTTAATCGACCAGCATTGTCCATACACCCCCCACAAGTTTAGGGGTGACCAGGGAACAAGAGTTTGCTGGCTTTAGAGCAGGGAGCAGGGAAGCATAATCAGGTTAAAAACTTCTGTCTCCCGGCCTCCACCCACTTGCAAACCAGCCTACTCCTCCTCTTCCTGCTGCACCCCTAGTCATCCCCTCTTCTAAAATTGCAGCCCCTGTTCCCTGCTCCCCTTTCAGGCCTCGTTCTGCTCCAGGCACTAACGTATCTGTAGCTCCTTTCCCATCTTGCCCCATTTGAATGGAATCTCCATGAGGCCAGGGTTCCTGTGTTTCTTCACAGCTGGATCTTCGACACCTTAAATAGTGCCTGGCTTGTATTTGTTGATTGAAGGAAGGAAGGAATGAAAAGGCAGGTGGAGTCTGAGATGGGAAAACTAGAGAGCCTTTCTCAGCCCGCCACAGATTTAAAAACTGAAAACTCTACTTTTAAGGTAGAAAAATAGTTTTCCAGAGAAAGGGCTGGTTCCACGAGTGTGCGACCCGTGTGCTCACGCCGGCTCCCCATGAAGGACCAGCATTCACAAGGGCCAGCCCCTGGGACTGAATGCCATGGTGGCAGCCTTGATTCTTAGTAACTGCACCTTTGGATCTGTGTTTCGTAGGTCACGTCCCATGGACCATGGCGCATGCATGGGGGCTTAGGGCCTCAGCCCACGCGTGGTCCCGCCTCCTGCCACAACTTGCCCACCCTTTGGTGCACAAGCCTCCTGGTCCTGCCAGTGCCCATGACCACTGCCTCAGGGTTCGGGGAGGGGCCCGGGGAGGGTCAGGCCCGGCTGGGCATCTGTGCCCTGAAGCGTCTCAGGACAGGGCTTGGTAGCAGCTGCCTCCCGATTCTGTTCCCCATTTGGGGGCTGGCAGCCCCTTGGCCCGGCTGGTGGGTGGCCATCTGGAGGCCATCTGGAGGCAGGGGTGATCTAGGTACCCCGATCCAGCTCGAAGGTGTAGGCTCCTCAGGGCGACTGAGGTGCGGTGGGCTGGGCAGTGAGTGGGCCTGAGGGGCCGGGAGATGTGAGCTCAGCTTCTGCAGCCTGGCGGTGCGGTCTGCTGGCTGCAGGGATGGGTCCCCAGAGGCCTGTCACAGGGACCTGTGTGTGTCTCTTCTGGCCAGCTCGGAACACTGCCCTGGATGAGCCACAGGATACAAACTGCATTCATTCCAGTGACTCTACACATGAGCTAACGTGCTGCTTGCATTTAAAACCGGCTTCGCACAACCTAAAAGATGAATAGTAAAATTCATGCTAATTCAAACCTTTCATTTTTCTTTAAATAGCAAATAGTACAATAGAGACCTGGAAGAAAGGACAAAGCTTTCTATGTCCCTTTAATGGTACTTGCTCCCTTCTTTTTGAAAAAGAAATTGGTGCTTTTATTTTGCACCGGGCCTTACAAATTATCCTCAACATTTATTAACATATCAAAGTGGCCATTAGCATTAGTCTAGGGGTACCCCATAAGGGCGTGGTAATCAGTTTCTGATTGTGTTTAGATGACAAGCGGCCTTGAAGGAATTACTTTACCAACTGGGTAATAAACCTTTAATAAAATAACTAACAATGGAATAATTTTTCCCCATTTATTATTAACCCTTCGTTACTGGGTCTTATTCAGCTATAAGGATTGACAGTGCTAGGAAAACACATTAAAGTGTGATGGGCACCACAAAGACCGCTAATTCACATTAAGTCGGGGTGGGGCATATTGCAACCCCTTTGGCTTAGATCGGGTTTCTCAAGCCCGGCACAGTTGGCCCTGGGCTGTGGGCCCTCCCACACCCTGTGCGGTGTAGGATGTTTAGCAGCATCCCTGCCCTCCCCCCAATCATTACAATTTAAAATGTCTCTGGACATTGCCAAATGTCCTCTCGGGGGCAAAACTGTCCCCAGGTAAGAACCACTGGCAGTCATAGACACAGACGGCCTCCAACCAAGAGATCAACAAATGCAAGAGGCCTAAGCATAGGAAAACTAAAGAATTCTTTTATTTAGGGGAAAAGAGATGAGTAAATGACAGCCAGCTTATATACAGTTAAATAGAATAAAAGACGGGGGGAAAGAATACAGACATCATAGTGATGAATTTTAACAGGAGTGACGAATTTGTACTACAGAGCAATGGGATACTTATAAGTGATATTTATAAGCAAGATATCATGGTTCTAGTGACCAGTTTGCATCCAAGTAGGTTTTCTAACTTCTGGAACATTTAAAACCTCAGACCACACACTTTAAATCTAGACATGACGATTGTAAGCACACCACTCAGTCGTTCAAACTTCTCGGTCAGTGCTGCTCCTCGGTAAAATATTTCTTCCTAACATTATTTTCCTCCAACATTGAGCATGTGACATTTCTTGTGACAGTAGTACTCACAGGATTAAAAGCCCAAGCAAGGAAGTGTCATTCTTTCTATCAAGAGTTCTTGAAAAAAGAAAGAAATTAAAGGTGTGGGCATTTTATACAATGACTGCTGAAGAACAGCAAAAGCAGTTCCAAACTATCATGTTTACTGTACAAAAAGGCCCGGCTCACAGAACCAGGTCTATGTCAAGCTACAGCAGTTGAACGTCAATCCTTAAGGGGCTGGCGATACTAAACACCCACCGTATGCAGCTCTGTGTCTCTTCTTGGCTAGCGCATGCCCAGAATCTGTCTGCTTTTCAGCTGGTAGTTTCTTTCAATGTCTGCCAGGGCTTGAGCACGCAGCTGGGCCGCATGAAGCTTTTTTTTCAGGTCTTTGCACTTGGCTTTGGAGGTGAGCTGACTCTCAGAATTCTCACTTCTCATGTTCTCCTTGCTTTCCCCACTGAAATGAACTTTCTTCTTAACTATCGAGGATGAAAGATTGAAAAGCTCTGCAGGAAGAAAAAGAAAAAGGGTTTTGAGTTATCCAAACAGAAGTTCAACTCCTCCCTTGCTTATCATACTCATCAAAAATATTCACTCTTGCAGTTCACATTTGAGATCTGGGTACCCATCTTAGTTTCTTGGGGACACGTGGTTCTGCAATCATGACACTAACCTACATGTTTTTTCCTCTGGTCTATTTACAAAATGCTGTCACACTCACTGAAGCAACCAGATTCTCTTTGAGCTTATATAAGACAGAAATGAGAACCTTTACATATCCTACCTGGCATGGGGGAGCCATAAGAACTCTTTCACTGGAAAATTTAGATACCGGTACTCAATTTTGAAAACCAACAAAACACTTTTAAAACTAATTTGTGTCACAAAGAAATCAAGGGGAAAGAGTGAGCACTCTGCATTTTCCATGACCTTAGCGAGTAGGTTAACTCAGATTTAGGGTTTCTGTGAAGTGGCGAAAGCCTGTTAGAGCTGGTCCCTGGTATGCACACTGCGTACATGTCAGGAATGCAGAGCACTAGGGACAATGACCGCACGCGCTTAGGCCCCGGGAAGGCAGTCCGCCTCTGAACGAGACCATCTGTGTGCACAGAGCAGATGCAGATGTCAAGCAACCAGATTTTGACAAATACATGTTTCAGTTTATTCAGTGCTTAGGGTCTTAGCAAAGATGCTAAAGTGACGACTGTTCTGCTGTGGGCGTCACGCCTCATAAGGCACGTTTCCTAAGAAGGATGTGGTGTGCATTATTTGGGAACGTGGCAATAGTAATATGCTGGTATTTCTGCTTGACAATAGAGAGATATGTAGAGTTCATATAATATACCCACAGAAAAATCTGAAATGTTATGTTTTTAAAAATGTCCTATTTTTAAGAAATAAACATCAAATACTGGCAAGGTAAGTAAAATTGAAGATGAAATCATTCTGACTTATTGCCTAAGGCCTATGAACCCAGTAAGGAAATCATGGCCATTACAGAATGCTTGTTTCCACTGAAATTCATATACTGAATTAACTCCAGTCTTAAGATGAGCGACCCTCGGAAGCCCCGGGAAGGCCGCGCTGGCGGGCGGGGGCCGCTCCCGTGGGCAGGGCAGGGCTGAGCCGCGTACCTGGGCCCTGCTCCTTCAGCAGGCTGTAGTTCCTCAGCAGGCCCTCGGCTCGTGCCAGCTTGTCCTCCGCCAGCCTCTCCCGCACACACAGCTCACGTTCCTTCTCTTAACAGGGAGGCAACGGGAGAAAGAACTTAAGCGCGCTGGCGCACGGAACGATCTCACACGTCTCCTCACAAGGCCCAGCTTGTCTGCCAGTGGCGAAAACTGCTTCCTAAAGTCTGCAAAGTCTATATAATGTATACATAATGGATTATATATACTATAGTTTATATATAATGTATACATTAAAATCAACTCCAGGGACTGAGGATCGAATCCCAGTCCCAGCCCGTGTGGACCCATATGCTGAACTGGGGAGTTCCCCCAGTTCAGTTCTCTCTCTGTCTCTGTACCTCTCTGTCAAAAAAAAAAAAGAAAGCAGAGGCTAAAAATGGCATTGATGACCAGTAAAATCTAGAATATAAAGTCTTCGGGGAAGTAGAATGGACATTGTGTTAGGGCCCTCACAGCTGGTGCCCAACAATACAGTGGAAGCAACTGACCTCAGACAGTTAGCTCAACATGAAGTTGCCAGCACTCCTGACTTACATACTGTGTAACAGCTATTTTGGTTTCTCAAGTATGTCCTAATGAATCACATACACGTGTAAACTACTCCTTCCACACACATTTTCACGCACATCCCCATACACAGCACCTCTCACCCCCACTGCTCTCCCGTGCTTGGCCCCATGTACTTACGCTCCAGTCGCTCTTCTCTCGCTTTGAGGGCTCGCTCTCGCTCCTGTAACTGTATTTCCTTTAGTTTCAGCTCACTAAGTGCAGGGCTGGAATCCTGCAACTTTTCTGTTTCTCCTAGCCGGCGTCCCCTTCTCTCGGGATTTCTTCTTTGCTCTTCTGCAACCAAGTCAGCTATCAAAGGGCTCCCCAGAATTTCTTCAACAGAAGGGCGGTGATAATCCTGGGGAAAAAAAATAGTTAGCATTATAGTCAGAATTCACAGCAGAATGCTCATCCTAAGAGAACAGTCACATTGAAAGGGCATATACTTCTAAGGCAAAAGAAAGTACTCTTTTATGAATGGGCCTTAACCACCTGGAGAAATAAGTTCGCTGGGGCTATAACTCCTGAGGGTCTGGGTCCACAAGGGAATGCAGATTTTTACTTATCTCTGTTCCCCTTTAACCTAGAAGAAGGCTCCAACCGCATGCTGGCACTCAGGAGAATTGCTAGGGGTCTGTGTCAGGGCAAGCACTGCCCCTGCGTCTCTAAACGACAGTGAGCAGACCACTCTCTCATGGACCTTCAATCCCATTGGGTCACCTAATCCTTGTGACCCCACTGCATTTAACTTTTACATCAGCCTGATCCCTAGACATTGCCCACCCCATCCATGAACAGATTTTTTCCCACATAATCTCTTTATTTCCCCTCTGTTCTTTTTACCTGTCCCCCCCCCCCCCACACACACACAATCCTATCATCTCTGGTCTCTAATCTCTCCAGTGGAAACAGAGGCAGAGTAACAGTTTCATTTGTGGCCCCTTCCCGTACCACCTGCCACTCTGATGTATGGCGGAGTGGGAGGAGACAAAAAGAAAGAACAGAGGGCAGGCCAGAAAGATATGCAATTTGCCAAATTTACATGTTTTCACTTGTGTTAACAGAGTAGATTTAGCTAAGGAAACATATTTAATGTTTCTTCAGCCTAACTGCTCTACAAGGAAAACACATACTCTAAAATTTAACTGAGAGACAGAAACAATGTAACCTCATATTAACAATTTTTACCTTTAAATTTAACATCCTCGTAATAATGTCATTCAATTCATCAGAGTAACGATATGGAATTCTCCTGAATTTGCCTTCTCGGATCTTCCCAGCTAATTCTTTCTGGTTGAAAGCTGTAAATGGAGGCCTAGAGGAAAACATATATAAAAATTTTTTTTAAGTAAAAGTGAAAATATATTAGGAACCAAGTCAAGAGCACAGTTTAATCTCCATTTTGTATTTGTGTTTCTACTTCTGCTATTTTCTTCTATCAGTATGTTTCCCACCCTTGGCACTATTGATGTGTGGGGTCAACTAATTCTGTTTTGGGAGCTGCCCTGTGCACCATGGGATGTGTTGCAGCATCGCTTGGCCTCTACCCACTGGGCCAGTAGCTTCCCTAGTGACAACCAAAAATGTTGTCAGACATTGTTTGGTATCCCTTAGGGCAAAACTGCCTCCCCCTCTCTGAGTGAGAACCAATGCTCTACAGAATAGCTTAGAAGGGGGAAAAAATGAAAAGGAAAAGAGAAAGAATTGGAGCTTTTTCTTGGTTTCCAAATCTCCCCTAGCTCTTGTTTCATTTCTTCCATAGGCCTGACCTATTTGCTCTCATCCTGAGCTGAACATCAATCTAACCAGGTTAGAAGCTTGAATAAATCAAGATCCAGCTTTAGAGTTTATATTATTAATTTGTAAATAATTTTTAAATCTGCCCATCTACCTTAGTTTCAACCCAAGGTACTATTCTTTCAGACTTGAATCTGCATGGATGCTCAACAGCTGAAGAACCCAGTGAAAGGTGATAAACCTCTCTGTAAACCTCAGACTAGGAATCTACCTTCATCATACTTACATTAATGCACACAATTCATACAGCAAACAACCTAGCGACCAGATGTCCGATTTCTCATTGTAGGACATGCGATTCATCTGTTCCTTTAGAGAGACAAAAGGTAAGAAAGGGGGAGGAGTTGAAAGTTTATTTTGTTTTAAAACTTATAAAATTACCCCTGAGATAAATATGGAACCTTGAAGTTTGGTAATATTTACTCAAGGAAAAACATTTATATTAATATTTTATACCTGTAACAAAAATTTCAACCACAAAAGGCTGATCCAGCTTATTTCAGATCTTTATCATAATAACAAAAGGTGGTACTTTATACTTCATCTTCGAATTCATAATGAAAAGGCAATAATCTTATTCTAATACACTGTCACATGTAACTCATACACTTACTTTTCCTTCACAAATGTTTATTGTTACTATAGGCAGGGCACTGAAAATTCAAAGGTGAATATGACAGACTTCTACCATCATGACATTCATAATCTAGAAACTCTATTTTTTAAAAACCTGAGAAAATTCCATAATAACCAACACTTATAAAACCCACATTTAAATGGGTATAGAAGTAAATGGCTCATTGACTTATCCATGTATGTATGTTTCCCTTAGTCCACTGTATAAACTACAGTAGTAACTAACAGTCTCACTTCCTATCTTAATTGTTTGCTTTCCTTCCCATGTATAGTAACAGCAGGCTACCGTGGCTCGTATTCTCAACCTAGGGCATGGAGGCAAGTACCAAAGTCTTAGTCTTTTCAAGTCCAGCAGGTGGGTCTGGTACTGTTTCTTGACATTCAATGCTTTAGGGAAGGCTGGGCTGATCTAGTTACAAGGGCAGGAGGGAAAAGGAACAGAAGAGCTGTACAGGTTTCAAATTTTCCAAGAACCACTTGTGGGTCATTTTCTTTTCTATTTAAAGGCTTTGTATTTGAAACATGATCTGGTGAGAAAATGACACTGTCTGGCCATGTCTAATCTTAGTGAAAAACAAAATCATTAATTTACAATTTAAAGTGCAGTCACACTGCTTAACATAACTAAAAAAGACTTAGAAAATCCCGGAAATGTTTGTGAGCTGCTTGAAAAACTTAATCTCCATTTCTATCTGTTCAGATTTCATATATAACCCACTGGTGCTTCTGCTTATTAATTCAAGCTTTTCAAAAGACTTCAGGTAATATCTAGATAGCCATAAATAATTCATACTCTTTGACCCAACAATTTCATTTTGAGAGTTACACACCAAGGAAATAACAACAACAAAAAAAAAAAAGAAAAGAAAAAATAATTCATATGCATAGCAGTGCTCCTTGGAATGGTGAGAATTTTGGAAACAAAACATCCAGCAATAGAGGAAATACAAAAGTAGGTGGATCCAGCAACTCCTCGTAGGAAAAGACAAGAACAAATACAAAAAGTTAGCACTACAAAAATATGTTATCTGAAGTTAGGGAGCTGCCTGAGCTCTGAACCTCTATGCACAAGAATCACCTAGAAAGTCTATTAAAATGCAGAGTCCAAATTCACAGGATTGGGGGGATAGGGCCAAGGACGCTGCGTTTTGAACAAACACTCCAAATGAGTCCAGGCTGGTATATAGGACATATGGCACTTTGGGAAATGTGGGTCTTAAAGCCAGAGACAAAAACCTATGTCATCTTCGTAATCCCAGAACTTAGTATACGGTAGTCATGCAATAAAAGCCCGACTTGAATTGCTGATATAGAGGAGTTCAATGGCCTGGTGGTCCATTTGGGAAAATATAAATTGAAAATGAAACAGTGTTATTAATTCCCAGCTATTGGATATTATTAAACACACAAATAAATAAAAAACTCACTTTCCCTGCATTTGAATGCTTAGCATTAAGAGGTTTAAGAAGAATCTAAATTCTGCAATACTTACAGGAGACATGTAATACGGTGTGCCAACAAATGTCTTTGCGAAACTCGTGTCATGGTTTAATATTCTAGCCAGTCCAAAGTCTCCAAGCTTAACGTTCTGCTTGCCATCCAGGAAAACATTGGCTGGCTTCAGGTCCCGGTGTAGCACGGTATGGCCACCATCGCTTCGTCTGTGACATTCCTTTAGGGCCAGAGTGAGCTGGGTCATCACTCGAAGAACAAACTCTTCATCTAAGTACTGTCTGAAACCAACACAGTTACACAGCATGTAACTTCTGAATAAAAACCATTACAAAGATGGGATAACGTGGATGATGTAATTCTCGAAGTGTACCAACAGGGAAATAAAGGTCCTATTTTGATATGAAATAGGGGTGTTGGTTCACCAGGGATTTCCTAAAGTACTGTGGGCCGCCTACCAAATACAAGAACACTCTTCCCATTACTAAGTACTTTGTCCCTGATCCTAAAACAGGACGCTTACCAGAAATGAAACCAGGCCCATTTTCAGCTTATGTGTAAATGATTAACTTACCTTTCCTTGGTTCCCTTTGTAATTACACTAGCTAGGTCGCCCCCTTCACAATATTCCATTACAATGTATAACGTTGTGTTGGTTCGGTCAATAATTCGATCATAGTAACGGACGATGTTTGGGTGTTTCAGTTCACGAAGCAAATTCACTTCAGAAACAAGCATTTGTTTCTCAGCTTCCGTCATGGAGCCATAGTCAAGTTCTTTCCAAACTAATATCTGAAAAAAGAATTTCCCAAGGGAAGAATGAACTCGTTATACTCAAAAACAAAGAATGAACATTCCAACATTATAAAAATTACTTCTTTTTTAAAAAGCTCATGCAGTTACTATCATCAACTTTCGTTTCATAAACTTAAGGACCCCTGAGTTTATTTCCATAATCTCCCTCAAATTTTTAAGCAGTAAACAAATGCGATGGGAGCGAGCAGGTGAGGAAACAGCAGGCTGCCCCCAATCCCAGCCCCTCACTTGCTTTGTGGGAGTTTGGCAAAAGGTACTTTGGTCAAAGGTGGGGCAGCGGTGGTCAAAGTCCCTGACCATTCCAACCAGCCAAGCTTTTCCTGGGTGAGAAACCTGAGTAAATCCATCAGCAGCCAGGCCGTTTCCTCCCCCATCGTTTCTTTCTGTTCAAGGTCAACCTACACCCATGGGAAATATGCATCCGATCAGCCAAATAAAACGGCTATTTTAAGTGAGCTCTGATCGCAGGACAGGAAGCTCCAGGTTCTGCTGTCCCTTTCTCCTGCCCCAGAGCTCCATTTTTCTCTAAAAATAGCTCAGGAGTCAGCTTACCTGTCACCAATGAAAGGCCCTTCCTTAGCAAGTCATACCAGGAAAAAGGGGAGGAAATGGTAGGGAAAGGGAAAGTGAAGGGGAAAAAAAACATGTATCAAAAGACGCCGTCTCCCGTCCCTGAGCAACCCAGGACAGACACCGATCTGGGAGCAGACGGCTCACTCTTTCGGGCACCCCGCCTTTGGAGAGACCAACAATCCCAGGCCTCCCGCAGGGGAGACAGAGGCGGGGACAGGGAAGGGCCCGCGCTCACCTTGCCGTCGCTCTTCCTCCGGATCTTCTGGCAGCGGCCGTAGGAGCCCGTGCCAATGGTGTGCAGCACCTCGTAGTCCTCCGCCCGGGTCGGCATGGCCGGGCCCACCGCAGGACCTCAGCTGATCGCGCCACAGCCGCGGGGCTTCCGCTACGGACTTGGAGAGCCCTGCAAGCTCCGCGGCCAGCCGCCCCAGGCCGCAGCCCCGTTCAACCGTCGCGGGCCTTGGCCTCGCAGCCTATTGGTCCACAGTGAGGAGGCTTCGCCTCTCTGATTGGCTAAGAAGAACACCAGCCCCTAGGCATCTTGGGAAGGCGCGTCCCTAGGCAACCGCGTCGGCGTCGCTTCCTACTTCTAGGGAGAAAGGGGCGGAGCTAAATCAAAGGGAAGGCGGGGATAGAAAGCGTCCCTAACCGGTTTCTGCAACTCTGGCCTTCTGGCTGAAGTCCCCAAGGGAACCGAAATCCAGAGACCTCCCCGCGGACTTCTTTGCACACTGTCTCAACCAACTCACTGCCTTCCGACCTTTGCACTCTGACCCCTCACTCAGGTTCCTGTACCTCTCCCGCGCCCTCCTCTCTCAAGTTTCTGTACCTTGAGCCTGGGCGGGGTCACGCTGAAGACTTAGTGAAAGCTGAGTGCAGAGATGGGAGAGTACAGTCTAGTCCCTTGCTGGAGTGCTAAGTATGACGCGGGCCTGTGCCAAGCAATGTACATGTATTTGTCTCGCTTATTCCTCAACACAAACGTGTAAAGCACAGGAATGGGTATAATGAAACAGAAGCACAGAAAGGTGAAATTATTTGCATTAGGCCTAACAGCCAGGAAGAGAAGAATCACTGCAAAAATCGTGGATACTAATAGTAACGATTACCCCTGACTTTGTACAGGGTGCAGTCATCATAGACTATATTTTCAACACCAAATGTAGAGGCTTGTTCAACATGCCCAGGTGGGTGTGTATAAACCCTCAGGGTAGAATATGGAAGTCCCTGATGTTTGGGAATATCCAGGAGAATATGGTGGTTCTAAGGCAGACAGTCAGGTTTACCTTTAAGTCTCCTACAAAAATAAAAAATAAAAAGGGGATGCCCGGATAGCTGGTGAGGTCCAGGGTTCAGTTCCCGGCCCCAGCCTGTGCAAACCCATATGCTGAACTGCAATGCAACTGGTAACCACTGGGGTGGCTGGCGAAGGTTCTCACCTCCTCTGCAGGAGGCCCCCTGTTCGGTTCCTGTTCCCCACTGGCCCCTCATCCACCTGTGTGGCATGAAACCATGTCACAACTAATGATGTATGACTACGGAGACGGCTCTGGGCCCTGCCCCTTCCCTCTCACACACCTCCCAAACAATAAATCTTTTTTTTTTTTTTTTTTTTTAAGACTACCAAGGAGATTATCTGGCATGCCTAACATGTAATTAATTGACAATACTTCATTGAGCTGAGCCTTTTCTGCTCCCACAGAAACCAACATTTTCATCTGACTCAGCCACATGGAGTAGTTCTATTTTTACCTGGGAGAGGGGACCTGGAGGCCTCTATCCATTATAGGTGCCTTATGTGCATTACCAGATGGCTAATAATGTGGCAATGTGTTAAATAGGTCAATTTTCTTTAAATATCTGTTCAGCATGGGATTGAAAGGAACTTGATTTTCTATTAATAAGAATTGCACACCTCTTTATGTTAAAAATAAGAAATTTATTACATGCACTGAATATCACATAATTGGACTTGCCAGCCAGGAGAATTTTTTAAAGTAGTATTCAAGGACACTGTCTTAACTCCAGGGAATGAGACCAATTTAGGTTTCAAAAGTTATGTAAGGAGTTACAGTGGCTGCATTAATCGGCATTATATTTTTTATTTTAGTACCTCTGAAAGATGGACATCCATGGAGTTCTTTGGCTGCCCTACACCTTCTTTCTGGCTGCTCTTTTGCTCTTATGCTTTGCCCCAATTTCCCCAAACTGCTACACTTTCTCAGCACCCCATCCCCACCCCCACCCCCACCTTTGCACCTGGTATTCCCTTTGCCTGGAATACTGTCCACTGGACTCTCTTATCCACTCCCCCACCCTGTATCATGCCTGCGTAGAGGATACAACTTGTCTTTCAAGATTCAATGCCAACTTTCCCTCCTGTTCTCTGGGAAGCCTCTTCTAGCATACCAGAACAAGCAATTCGTCCATCGACAGTACTCACAGATGGCATGGTCCAAAGATCAAGCCTTAACTTGTCATTCATCCTTATTTGTTTACACGGGTCTCACAGTAGCTCAGCTCCAAGCTCCTCATAGCCAGCATAAGTCCTATAATTAAGGAGTCATGCAATAAATCCTGGTTCAATGAAAATGTGAGAAAGCAGCTTATGAATCATTCCAGGATTTGGAGGAAGCCCTCAAGTACTTATGTTTCATATGTCCCAGCCCTATGGCACATTCTTTTAACTGTGTGAGCAGACTGGCATAGTCCTCTCCAGTTATTGTGACACCCTTATCCTTGTAATCAGCAGGATATGATTTGTATCCCCAAAAACAGCAGCCATGATTCTTCCAGCCGATTGCAATGCCTTGACCTTCTTAGGGGGTGGCGTACCCTTTTCAGTCCACTGCACGGACTCCTGCTTTGCCTCAGGCTCATCGTGATGCACCCAAATTTCATCTCCAGTGACAATCTGGTTGAAAACTTCATCTTTGCTGTCTCTGCCGAGGTTCAAAAGCTGTTGTGAATACTGGATGTGCTATTGTTTTTGAAGTGACATGAGCAATCTCGGTACCCATCTTGCACTGGCTTTTGATGTCCTTAGAAGCTGATGGAGAATATTCAAAATGGTTGTAGGCAATACTCCAGCCATTTCTGCAAGTGGCTTTCTATTCAAACTGGCATCTTCCCCTACAAATTTTCAGCTTTTTTTGACAATGTTTGAGGAAGTGGCCTCAACAGGGTGTCCAGAAAGGAAGTCGTCTTCAATCAACTCTCTGCCTTGCTCGAAAAGGTTGTGCACTTATAAACCATAGATTTCCCAGAGCAACAGTCCCCGTAAACCACTAACATCTCTTCCAAAATGGTTTGAGGTGTTCTCCCTTGCTTTGGGAGGAAATTGATGATGGCACAAAATTTAATCCTATCCATACTTGGGATTTTCTTCACATTTGACAAGCTTCTTTGGCGATAGCTGAAAGAACACAGATGCAAGTAGACTGAAATTTGGCACACATACTAATAATAGTAAGTCACACAATCAAACTGTGTGCACTAGTACTCCCACCTGTCCAATAACCTCCAGGTTAGCGGATTTCTTGACCAACCCATACTAGCCTATAGTACCAGCTTCTCCTGTGTTTCTGTCTTATTTGACTTATTAAATCCAAAAACTCGTCCTTCAACAAATATACATTTCTCTTAAGCAACTAATTCCTATGATTTTGTCATTTGTTTTGGTCACTGCAGTACCTCCAGCACCTAAAACATGCCTGGAATGTAGTGAGCATTCAATTAGCATTTGTACATTGAATGATGAGCAAATGAACAAATGAAGCTATACCTCCCTGCCCTCCTTGTTCTCAGCTTCCCTTTTTATGTTACGTTAAAGACCCACTAGAGGGCTGTAAATAACTTGGTAATAAACAAGGAGTTGGGACGTCAGTGCCCAGTCCACCCACAGAGAGCTGGCCTAACGGGAAACTTCGAGATTTTCAGTTGAGCATTTCAAATCTCAGATAAGACATTCTGTGTGTCTTGGAGCAATTGGACGTCAGCGATTATAGAACTTCTTTACAGTGCCCAATAAAGATTTCTGGACAGAAAAAAAGGAGAGATTCTTTGTTTATAGCAACCCGATGCTAAAAGATGTTTTAAAAAGGTGCATAACATAGTATGTGCTCAGTGAATGACGGTGTTCTAGAAGAAAGAACGGGATGTTTTGGAGACTGGCCCTAATAGTGACAACATCACTTGATATCAACAGAAGGATAAGACGCAAACTAAGACACAGTTTGGGATTTAATGGCAGGCAGCTGATGGGAGAATGAGATGAGAAGGAACTTATCTGTGAAACCAAATAGTGGTTAGTTCTGAGCTCCACCACATTTTAAAGAGGGATAGTGACCAATAGCACCCAAGGGTACAAGTTAGGGGAAAGCATGGAAGCACGGGGGCCTACAGTTTGGTGGACAGAGGGGGCACGTGGTGACCTTGTGAAGCAGGTGGTTAGGCGGGTGACCGGGAGTTGAGACAATCTTCTGAACGTGATCGAGTCACAGTGGAAGCTTTGAGCAGACATTGCCAGACTGTGTTCTAGACAGGTCACTCTGGTAATCATGTAGACCATGAATGTGGAGGTGAGGGCAGAAATACAGAGTGAGGGGTGATGGTAGCAACCCCAGGGGAAATGATACCAACTGAACTCAGGGGATGGCAGTGGGGATAAAGAAGACAGAGGGAACCCAGAATTGTCTGGGAGGTAGATTTGATGATCAGATGCAAGGATCATCAGTATGCAGGGGAACTTGGGAGGACCACTCCTGGCTTAAGTGACCAGATAGATGGTATCCTTCACTCTACAGGAGGAGGAGAGGGGTAGGGGTAGGGGGACCCTGAGCTCAGGTGGAGCCCAAGGGCCTATGGGATTGCTGGCCGATGAGCAGCTAGAAACAAGGTCTTAACAGAGCTGTCTGGGCTGGAGACTGAGAGCTGGGAGCACGTGGTGATAGGGGCCGGGTGTGAGGATACATGCACCCCCAAAACGGCAGAGTGAGAAGGAAGGTGGGGAGGGACCTGGGAGGTTACACTGAGTGGGAGGAGGAAGAAAAAAAATGTTAGCCAAGACCAAGGAAAATGACCAGTGAGGTAGGAGGCACCACAGAAATCATTGTAACCCAGAGTCTGGTGGGGGAAATGGTCTGAAGAACGTGGGAGTAGCCACAGTGCCAGATGTCTCCGACAGAGCAAACAAGGTACAGGCAGAAGTGAGAACATGGGCTTTGGTCTGGAGAATGTAGGTGACCCACTGAGCAGCACTTTCAAGTCAAGTGGGGCAGAAGCCAGCCTGCGGGGCTGTAGAGGGACCAGATGGTGAGGAAGGGTGGACAGAGCGCGTGTGTGTGCGTGTGTGTGCGTGTGCGTGTACAGTCCCAGCCAGTCTGCCAGGATGACTGTGGGCCCTGCCTTTGTGCCTGTTGGTACCTCAGTCCTGTACCCCAGGAGGATGGGTGGCCTGTCCTGGTGGCCTTCCTGCCATCATTGTCACCATTCTCATGACCTCAGCCTACAGATGAGTTCATGTTATTCACTCATGACAGTCACCCCATAGGAGCGTAGAGGTTGGGAGCACGGTGACCTGACTGCAACCCACGGAGCCCTTGGGAGGGGCTGCTTCTGGTCTGAGGAGCCATCAGAGCAGGAACTTCCGTTTTGACTCTCAGGGGACAGAACCGAGCGGCTGGGGCGTGAGCACAGGGCACCTCTGAGGTGCATCCAGCTTGAGTGTGGATTTGGTCCAGAAGTGAAGAGCTCACGCTCTTTTTTTCTTGGCACCAATTCTTTGACAAAGTCGAGTGGGACAGTGACCTCAGAGCTGTCGCCTCTGACAGGGAGGACATCCCAGGGCAGAGACAGGAAGAAAAGGCTCTAACGGAGTCCCCTCGGTCCAGTTCTCCACGTGCTGTCTGGTTGCTGGGTTCCAGCCAGGTGCCGGGTGACTGCTCGTGCGGAATTTACGAACGAGCAACTTCAGGCCCCAGATCTTACCTGATGCACCTGGGGCGGTGAGTGCCAGAGACAGACTGAAGGGCGGGTGGGGTCCCTTGTGGTTTCAGAATCGTGGCAGCTCATCTACGTGGCTTTCCTAGTGTCATTGAAGGTGGAAGGGATGTTTAAAACAGCAACAGCTCAATGTCTAGTTGAGGTTCTGCCTTAACAGCTGCACCGAGCGACCTGGCCTCTGCCCGCTGAGACTTCATTGCCCTTGCTGGGCCCCAGCGAGCTCGGGGCTGTAGCAGGTCGGGGTGGGGGTGGGGGTGGGGGCAGCAGCGCTCTGAGCTTCTGCACCTGGGTCTGCATCTGACGCCCGCCCTGCCCAGACAGCTGGATAAACCCATGAGCACTTGCCCCTTGAGTCCCAGTCCCCTGCCCTGGGCAGTAAGGGGACAATGCCCACCTCCCAGAGCTTCACTGCAGGTTGAACGAAATCATGTGTGTAGATGCCCCAGACCTGCTAGCTATCATGGTCTGTAGTGTACTTGCCTCACGGGTGGAGCCATGGAGGGAAATGCAGCACCCTAGTTAGACTTTCTGCTGACGGCTGAGGCCACCTGAGGGGCACTTGCTGGACCTGGCAGTCCTGCCAGCACTTCCGGGGGCAAACACTCCACCACTCGCCTGACTCCTTTCTTCACTGGGTTCTGCTTTGCCTGCCCCTGTGGGGCATTCTGTCCTCAGCGGGTTGGCCTGTTTTCTAAATTCTGTGAACTAAGCCTTTTGTTCTCCTTTACCAAATGTGGGTTTCTAACACATCTTTTCAAGTAGTTTGGCAGCATCTTAGAGCTTTCAATTACTGACAATGGGCTAATGACCAGGCTCCTTAAAGGAGGCCCTGCGGGGGTCCTGCCAGAAAGTCTCCTCAGCAAGCTGTGAAACTGGCAGGAACACAGTGACCACAATGTAGCTGCCCTCCTGGGGGCATTGACTGTGTGCCAACCAAGAAGCACACAACCCCGAGGGCGAGAGACTATTATTATCCCCCCACGAGGAAACCAAGGCCTCAAAGGTTAAATGACTTGCCAAGGTCAGATCGCTTAAGACTAGGCCAGGGCTGGCTGCCATTACCCTCTGCGTCTCCAGTTCACATCCTCACCCCCGCTAAAGAAATCAGGCTGCACGGATTTGAACGTATTTTATACTTAAGAAGCCTCCCGGTATTCCAGCCTGGAAGGCACTGCATTCCAAACCCACATTCTCTGAATTCTAGGAATTTGAGCCCCTAGGCCTGAGCCTGGGCTATGTTCCCACAGGCTCTGTGTGCAGTCTTTGTAGAGCCCAGCTTCCTGCAGCCGCCTGGAGGTGTTCCCAGACTCTGCTCAATATCGACAGGGTCCTGTGTCTCCAGGGGTCTTTCGGGGTGCGCCATGCCTCAGTCATCCCCATGGGGGGAAGAGGAAAACACAAACAGGTGGAGGATGACCCCTCCCCCCCCAAAATCACGGGGACACGGCAGGGTGGAGACAGGACCCCATCCAGACCCAGGCTGCAGCCCTGAGGTGAGGCTGTTAGACCACTGCACTGTGTGACATTCTTTAGAAGCCACCTGGGCAGGGAAACTTACCTGCAGGGCCAGGTCCCCTGCCAGGGGTATAAGGGGAAGAAAGTGGCCTGTAAGAATTAGGTACAGGCATTTACTACAGGTACACTAGGTTCACACGTCAACATGATTTTTTTTTTTAAAGATCTATTTTATTGTTTTTGACAGAGAGAGACAGAGACAGAGAGAAGGGGGAGGGCCCAGAGCAGTCTCCATAATTGTACGTCATCAGTTTTCAACATGGTTTCATTCCACACAGGTGGGCAGGGGCCACACAGGGCAGGAACTGGGCTGAGGGCCTCCCACATAGGAAGCACACCCTAGTTCAGCATATGAGTCTGAACGGGCTGGGGCCGGGATTCGATTCTCGGTCCCCGGGGCAGCAAAGTGAATGCTTAACCCACTGAGCCATCCCAGCTTCTCCTCAACATGATTTTTTATTGTTTGAGAGGTCAGAGAAATACAGAGCGAAGCGGGGAGGTCCCAGAGCCTTCTCTGCAGTTGTACATCATTAGTCGTGACATGGTTTCATTCCACACAGGTGGATGTAGGGCCCTGGGGGGCGAGAACAGAACTGGGGGGCCTCCTGCATGGGAGTCAAGAACCTTCGCCGGTGAGCCATCCCTGCAGTCACCAGTTGCACCACAGTTTAGCATGTGAATTTGCATGGGGCCAGGAATCAAATCCCAGACCTGGCAATTGTGAGGTGAGTGCTCAACCCCTGAGCTGACATGGCATCATGTGAAATCAATGCCAGATTGAGTAAGAATGGGAGCCCTTCCCTTATCCCGGCCTCGGATCCTTCTCTGCTCCCTTTTCCTTCCCTCCTGATTCAGAGCTCAGCCTTTTCCCATGACTTCAACCTCCCTTCCCTCTGGGTTTGAAACGTGCATTTTCTTGGCTGAAACCATTTTGCCTTCCTTCTGGCTGTAACTGCAGGCCACCCCCTGCTCCAGCAATGTCCCCAACATGGAGGAATGAGGAATCTCACCACCAATGTCCTTTGTGCACCTGCTTTGCACATTTCTCCTTCAACTCTTTCCGCAACTCATGGAGGAATAAGTTGTTCCCATTTTGTTCTTGTCTTTTATGAAACAATTTTTACGTAAGTTTAAACATAGAAGCCAGGGAGAAAGATGACTGTCATGTCTGGAGGCAGGGCATGCCGCTAAGAGGTCACTGTGAGCTTCCTAAACCAAGGCAGTAACAGTGAACAGAGAGAGGAGAGGACACTATCTAGTCACGTTGGGAAGGTAGAACGACTGGGGTGTGGTGACTGGAACACAGGTAACACGTAGGAGACAGGAGCTGAGGCAGACACCTGGGTTTCCAGATATGCAACCTGGCACAGAATGGCGCCATTCATGGAGATAAGTTGGAAGGAGGGGCAGGTCTGGGGAGGAAGAGGTCAGACTTGTTCTAGACACAGAGGCTTTGAAGTGCCTGGTGGCCTCCCACTGGACATTCTTCTGTACAGTGGAGAGATGATCCGGGAAGGAGATACGTGGCCATCTGGGGTCATCAGCAGATAAATGATAGTGGAAGCCACACATGTAGCTGTGGATGCGGTGGCCCATAGGGCGGGGTCGAGGGGACTGTGCAGGGCGGAGTGAGGCGAGCACACAGGAGACAGGGCTCTCTATCATCATGACTTCGCCAAGCTCCTGCTTGGATGCGTCCCAAATCAGCTAAATTAGGCATGGCTCCTGGGATGGAAAATAGCTCTCCAATACATTCATTGTTTTAGGTAACTATTGGTTGCTACCTTCATTAGGGACTGTTGGTTAGGGTGTTAAAATTGAGGTTATAGAGGCTGATAGAAAGAAAAAGAAAATTAGGACATAGAAGCGAATTAGAAGTGCCCCTGTGGTAGAAACATCATGCACAGTGCAAGGAGAGGCCATAAAAGGAAGTGAAGTAAGGGGTTACGGAGGCTGGGTGTGGAGGTAGACCATGCCACGCAAAAGAGTAGACAGTGTTGCAATTTGCACCCACAACAGGAAGCACCAGAAAGTGATGTTTGCAACGCGAGCTGTTGGCAGTGTTTTGCTAGAGGTAAGTACAGGTGCCCAGGAAGCATGTAGCACGTTGAATGTCCGGGCTGGGCAAGAGAGCCTCCCAGAGATGAGCTGTATGTGGAGCCCGCAGCCCCTGCGTGGGGCTTGCATCCTAGGCCCTCAGCCCTCAGCTCTTATCTCCGGTCCCGGAAGCAGGAGCCACACCTGGGTGTGGTCTTGAGTCCACTGCCTGGGAGACCGCACCGTCTACCACCTTCCCTGCAGGTCCTCTCATGGCCTTACAGCCACACCGCTTCTTACCTGTTTCCCTCAGAGACTGAAAAGTCACATTCACAGACCACCTCTGAAATGAGTGACAAGGACTTGCTGTTAGAAAGCACGCCTGGAGGTTTAGCTGCTAACTGTACCGCTGCAATGGGTTGAATTGTGTCCCCTCAGGAAAGACATGTTGGAGTCCTGACCCCAGTCCTGCAGAATGTGACTGTGTTTGGAAATTGGGTCTTTGCAGATGTAATCCATTCAGATAGGGTCATTAGGCTGGGCCCTAATCCAATATGGCTGGGGTTTGTATAAAAAGGGGTGATTTGGGCAGAGACACGCAGAGGGAGAACGCCTTGTAGAGATGGAAGCAGCGGTCAGGGTGATGCTGCTACAGGCCCAGCAATGCCAGGGATTGCCAGCCAGCGCCAGAAGCGAGGGCGCAGGCATGGAACAGTCTCCTAGCAGCCCTCAGAAGCGGCCAACCCTGCCGAGGCCTGGATCTCAGACTTCTTGCCTCCAGAACTGTGGGACAGTAAATCTCCGTTGTCGAAGCTGCCCCGTGTGTGGCAATTTGTAACAGCACGCCTAGCAAACGACTACTCCTCTGTCTAGATGACTGTGTGGGCCACACCTTCCACCCCTGTGAAAAGGGGTGCTCTTTTGAGAAGGGGGGCGGGGAAGCAGAGTATCCTAGAATAGTCTTTCCTCTGGGTTCTCTTTCCAACCAAATTTATATTCCAGCTTCTGAACAAGCCGTTCTAGTTCCTATTCCATGGTTTGTCCATGACTTCCCCTGCCTTTGTCTATTTACTTAGTCATTTTTTAAAAATTAATTAATTTTGAGAGAAGGTGAGAGAGAGAGAAGAGGGAGGGCCCAGAGCAGTCTCCATAGTTGCACGTCATTAGCTGTGACATGCTTCCATTCCACACGGGTAGATGTGGGGCTGTGTGGGAAGGGAACTGAACCCGGGGCCTCCTGTATGGGAGGTGAGCACCTTCCCAGTGGTTCCCAGTGGTTCCCAGTGCGCCACAGTTCAGCATATGAGTTTGAATGGGCCGGGGCCGGGAATCAAACCTTGGAACTCCCAATTGTGAGGCCAGCTCTCCACCGCTGAGCTATCCTGGCACCCCCTTTAACAAAATTTTTTTGATTGATTCTATTTGGTTATTTTTTCATTCAACTCATTTTTCTTGCCCACGTGCTATGGGCCAGCCTTTTGCTGTTCTAGATGTTGGGCAACAAGACAGTGGGGAACGAGACCGACCAGTGCCCTGACCTCATGGCACTTCCATTAGAGCGGGAGGACCTTGCATGGACCAAACAATACTGACATCATGTACAATAGAGTGGCGGGAGTTGCTGCAAACAACATAAACAGGGTGCCCCAGAGCAATAAGCTGGGGGTCTTGAGCTTGCTTAACCCTGCCCTGGACCCGCGCCTGCTTCCGCGTGAGGACATGGATGGCTCGTTTACGTACGGAACGGCCTTGCGGTGCTGTTGGGCCTTGCGGGTGGTACAAACCTGTGCCTCTTGAGCACGGATGGGGACGTTGGTTTGTGCCTGCCAACTCTGCAACCCTGTTTTGGGGAGCGGGTCGAGGAGCTCTCTGCTGAGGGGGGCAGGGACATGCGGTCCCCACAGTGGTTGATTTCCTGGATAAAGACGGCAGCCCCAGAAGGTTGGGAGAAACTCTGCTGGTCTCTGCAAGAATTGGGGGGGGGGGGTCACTAGTTCCTGGCTGTGCAACCCTAAGGGCAGGCTGACCCGATGTCCTGTTTTACACAGGACAGAAAACAATGGTTCTGTCCCGTTTCAAAGGGTACGGCTGGTCAGTCTACTGATACCTGAGCTTAGTCCAGGGAGCCTAGGTAGACCAGACATACGGTGTGAAATGGGGCAGGACCATTGTTTTCTAGCCTGTTTACAATGGGGCGTCTAGGAGGCCTACTTCTCGGGTCCCTTGTGAGCTTTTGAAAAACGCAAGCTCGGTCTCTACCCCAGATCTACTGAATCAGGAACTCTGAGGTGGGGGCCCCCAGGACTTGCAGACGGTTCCCAGGGGCTGAGAAACACTGGTATTGGGTAGAAACATGGCTTTGAGGACGAACGGAGTCCAGTTTGAGAATGAGCCTTCTACTCACAGAGATTTAACTGTCTTAACTGAAATAAGAGCATAAAAAATCCCACCTAACTTCCAGTTTGGAAGTTGGGAGGCATATGTTAGATTATGCATGGTACGTGCCTGGGAGCTGGTCCGAGTACAATAAACATGAGCCGGTTATTCTTTATGAAGCCCTGGAGCATTAAAAGGTTGTCAACAAAGTTCAGGGTGACCCCAGCCCTCTCTTGAACTGGCTGCCTTGCGGAACTGGTGAGGCTGCATGGTTAGGGCCGTGGGGCCCTGAAGGTTTATAGGCCAAGAGTTGTCTGGAATCTGGGCCTCAACTTGCTCCAGGAAGTACAACCTAAGATAAGGGGACACACACACACACATAGTCATCATACCACCAGGCAGGCAAAACCAGTGCCCCGTGCTGGACCTAAACCGGGAAGGCCATTGGCACGGGGGGCGGGGGGGGGGGGGGGGGGGGGGGGGGGGGGGGGGGGGGGGGGGGGGGGGGGGGGGGGGGGGGGGGGGGGGGGAATGTCAGGTGATAAATAGGTGCATGTGAGAGGGAAGGAGTCATGAAGAGTTCCAAGGAGGAACCGGGCTCTCCAGGGCTCCAGGGACCAGGGACCGTGTCCATATGGCCCCTTGGACTTCTCCATTAGGTTGTCCCTTTAAGCACCTTTGTCTGTCTCCCGGGAGGAGGAGATTGTTCAAAGCTGTAATAACGATCATCTGTGCCTCAACCAGCTCTACCACTGCCGGGCAGCCTGGCACATGGGCACAGAGCTAATTCCCAGAGCATGTGTTTCCTGCCCAACCCTCAGGCCCTGACGGGAATGTTTAACTGGGCGATGCTGGCGGGCGGTTCCACCCTCCATGGTATTAAACCTCCCAGGCCTGGCTGCATGGGGCAGCTCCTCACACAGTGGCCAGCCAGGGACCATGCACCTCGTCAGGGGACAGAGGCAGAACTGGGCTTTTCCTCAGCTTCTTCCAAGGAGTTCCTGGGAGGTCACCCTGTCACTGGGTCAATGTCAGGGTCATTGTGTCCCAGAGGGAGAACTGCAGCCCAGTCTGAAGTTCATGCCTGACAGCATGAGGCCCTAGACGGCTGGGATGTGTTGGGTTCACCTGAGGCTGACAGACAGAGCCAGGACCCCCCCACCTGCACAGATAACTTGCAAAACTCCAGCATATTCCTGGTTGGGTTCTCCTGGCTTCCCCACTGGGGCTCACAGAATAGGGTCAGAGTGCTAACACCCCAGCAAAAGATGCGATGGACCAGGGACGAATCAGACAGAGAGAGAGAGAGGAAAAGAACATGTATCCCTGCTGACTTTATGTTCAGTTATATATTTTCTCTGATCATCCTCATTTTTATTATTTAGCTGTCCCTTTTGCTATCTGGAATCTTTAAAACCATGTAAAATTGCTTATTAAAAAAACAAACTTTTTCTTGTTGTTTTATTGGTATTTTTGTAGTAGCTGCTTACTTCCTCTCTTCAGAGGAATAAAATGTGATCATGGGAAGAATGTGAACCCCAGAGCAGGCATGGTCATGTCTCAGGCACGTGGAAAGGGATGGGGGGTCGTGTGCCCACCCACCTCATCACTCTCCCTTCTCTGTCCCTGCCACCCTCTTCCCCTAGTCCCTGCCCACAGAAGAAGGTCAGGTGCCACTTAGGGAGGGACAGTTCTCTGCTCCTTAGGTCCTCTGGAAGGTCCCTCAGAGGTCAAAGAAGTGGTGACCCTCCTCCCACGAGCCCCACGCAGGCCCCTCATTAAGTGTGGCTTCTTGGCACACCCACCTGCCCACCACCTTCGGACTCCTTCTCTCCCAAACTCCTCCCAGTCCCGTGGCCCCGGGGGCCTTAGGCTTGCATGTGCTTTCGGTCTTCTGTTTGACATGAGCGCCTCAGCATCCTCTTGGATTGGACAGTCTCTCCCACGGAAAGCTCTGCGTGGGCTGCCCATTCCTGCTGGCAATAAACTCCAAACCTGAATCCACAGCTGCGCACACATCAATCTGTGCGATGTCCGGAAGGACTTGGGGCTCAGGCTTTGTCTGTGTGACTTCTGTTTGGAGAGACGGCACAGATAGCACAGTCAAGAGTTTGCATGGGGAGCCCGCCCGCTTGGGGTTGAGTCTGCCACTCCCTGTGTGTTCCTTCAGGCAAATCTCACCTACTCTCGTTCTCGTTGTTTGACTTGGGGCAAGACACACATACTGAGAAATGGACCATGTAAGCAATTTTTTTTTTTTAATATATATTTTTTATTTATTTATTTATTTATTGACAGGGAGAGAGAGAGATACAGAGACAGAGACAGATAGAGAACTGAACTGGGGGAGCTCCCAGTTCAGCATATGGGTCCGCACGGGCCGGGGCCGGGATTCGATCCCTGGTCCCCGGCGCTGCAAAGTGAGCGCCTAACCCACTGAGCCATCCCGGCTTCCCCGTAAGCAATTTTTAAGGGTCCAGGTTAGTGGCATTAAGTGCATTCCTGTTGTTGCACAAGTCACAACGACTCATCCCCAGAATTCTTTCCGTCTTGCAAAACTGAAACTACGGGAAATTCCAACACATGCTATTATACAACACGGATGAACCTTGAGGACATGATGCTAAGTGAAGTAAGCCGGTCACAGAAGCACAGATACTGTGTGATGCCACTTTGATGAAGTACCTGGAACTGTCAAGTTCCTAGGGACAGAAAGTGGAATGATGGTGGCCAGGGGCTGGCAGAGGCAGGAGACAGAGAATTGTTGTTTAATGGGTACAGAGTTTCAGTTTTGCGAGATGAAGAGAGCTTTGGATGCACAACAGTGTGAACATAATGAATATTATTGAACTGACGGCTTAAAAGTGGCTGAAATGGTGAAAATTTTATGGCATGTGTAATTTACTACAATTAAACACCTAAAAAACTGAAGCAAACAAAAAACAACCTCCAAATTCTATACCCTCGCTTATTTTTGCCTCAGTTTCCTCATGTGTAAAATAGTAACAGTCATACTACCCATATCATAGGGTTATTGTAAGGATTTGCTAGGTAATTATATATACGAGGGCTGTTCAGAAAGTGTTCAGCCATGTCATATGAAAAATAGAGGCCTGTATGTCTGGATTTTTTTCCGGACAGCACTCACATATATAAAGCGTTCATTCACATCGGTGTGCAGCCATCTGAGTGCTCTTATGGCCTTTCACGTTGAGCAGGGCAGGAAGGGGTAGATTAGTAGGTCTACTTTTCACAGGAAGGGGACAGGAATGGCTGAATAACATGTGTATGTTGTATGTAGGTAGATGTGCAGGGAGGGGACTTCAGGAATCGACCCCACATGAGGAAGGGATTCCTTAAAGGCTTGTTCACCACACATCTGAGTCTCAGCCAAAGTGTCGAGCTCTCCCGGTTACATAGACACCCCTCATTTTGAATCTGTGATCATTTATACACAGAAGGCTGGAATCTCCGAGCCTTTTACTGGCATAAGGGTGAGCTGAACTCAGTTTTGACACAAATCAGATAAGTCAATGCCGGAGAGGTTTCTGAATGTCTTTACAGAATAAGTTACCTCAAATGTCTTCAGCAGAGTTTCTGGAAATATGGTTAAAAATTGTCTCAT
This sequence comes from Craseonycteris thonglongyai, assembly GCA_004027555.1. Classification (NCBI taxonomy): domain Eukaryota; kingdom Metazoa; phylum Chordata; class Mammalia; order Chiroptera; family Craseonycteridae; genus Craseonycteris; species Craseonycteris thonglongyai. The sequence continues at coordinate 119,522 of PVKE010000385.1, forward strand.
CTTCCAGTTGAGTAGGCCTCGTGGCAATTTTTTAACAATGTATTTGTTAAAAAAAAAAAAAGCTCTATGAAACTATAAAATGTAATTCTATTTAATAAACAATTTTATATTTAAAGGAAAAAAAATCACACCCTTGAAAATCTGGAACGTATAGTCCCAGTAATATTGGGGTTCCCACCACAGTGAAGCCCAGGTTCGGGGATCCCTGCTCGGAGACCGCAGGGCAGCTCTGGGCAGGGAGGCCACCAGAAAGCAGTGACTTCAGGCCCGTTCCCTGCTTCAGTGGTCTGGATAGTCTCAGCCTCCCAGACGGCGCTTATGCCCTGCCTGTATTTGGTTCTAGTTGCTATCAATTATAGTCACAGTGCATGTGTGTGCATGTGTGTCCTCTGTCTGGCCAGACATCTTTAGGAGAGACCATGCCTCACCTGGACCGCCCCAGAGGCCCTCATCAGCTTCACAGAATTTGGGGGGCCCCGAACAAGTCGTTTCTGAGTTGGGTGTCAGTCAATGGGCTCTTCCCCGCTACAGATCTTTGGGGGAAATCCTGGCTGTTGAGTGCCTTTAACACAGGGCCCAGGGCAGCCCCCAGACTTCAGGTGTCAATCACTGGCTGGCTCAGAGGCCTGGGAAGTGATCGCCTGCTCAATCCTAGCTACGGCACCCCGAGGGCCCGATCCTCTCCGGTTTCTTGGCATTATCTGAATCACTTGGGACTTGTTGAGAACCTGAGGTTTCCTCAATAATTTATATCCATGCTCCTCGCTTGACAGGATCGCATGGCCTGGGACAAAGTAGGGAACACTATCCTGGGGTAATGCGATCTCGTAGGTCGGGGGAGAACAACAGGGGAACGATGCGAGGATTACCTTGAACTCCGGCCAGCGCCTGGGAGATCCGGGCCCAGCTAGAGGTCAGTGACCTGAGAGGGCTGCTGAAGTTCATCCTCGGCGCTGAGAGGGGAAGAAGGAATGCTCTGGGACCTAACTTGGGGACGTGATGGAGGCTCTGTTTGGCCTAAGCTCTTTAGCCTGTGGGGCTGCTGACTGTGGGATGAGGCTCTACTGCCCGTCCTGCCTCTGTCACTGTCTAAACTGGAGTGCCTTCTGGTCATCCTTGTTCCTTGACCTACCCTCTCCCCTTATCCTGTGCCTCGGTTCTCCTGACTCTCACCCCTCCCCTCACTTACTCCATTCCCTCAATATACAGACACACTTGGGTCTTTGGAAACTTAAAATAAAACCCCCTTTTGCCCCTCCAGTCACCACCCGATTTCTCTCCTTCCCCCTTGAATAAAAGCGTGGCATGTAGTAGGTCACAGCAAGGAGGCTTGTTTATAGTGTGAGAACTGACACGAGAAGGCTCCACCTCATCTGGGAATGTGTGCATCAGAGGACTCGAAATCGTCACAACTCTGTGCTGGACCCCCAAAGGCTCTGCAAGTGCTGGATGGATTGCCCTTGGGTCTCCAATTAATTCTGGCAAGTAGGCGAGTTCCTAAATATGAAATCTGAGGACGAGGAGGTCCGCTGTGTTTTACTTAGTTATTCTCTATTTCTCCTGACCAGAGTAGAAGGGCCAGGAGACCTTGTCTTTTCACAGACCGCTGTACTTCCCCACACTTGGCACAGCGCCCAGTACACGGTAAGTGCTCGGGACATTCTTGTTGATTGAAAGGGGGATAAATGGAAGGAAAAAAAAGAAAAAAAGGAAGGGAGGGAGAATATAAGAATAAAATCTATGGGGGATGCCAGGATAGCTCAGCAAGTTGAGCGCTTGCCTTGCAACTACAAGGTCCAGGAATTGAATGCCGACCTGGCCCGTGCAAACCCATGTGCTGAATTGCTGTGCAACTGGTAACCCCAGGGATGGCTCAGCCATGAAGGTTTTTGCCTCCTATGCCAGAGGCCCCTGGTTCAGTCCCCGTCCCCCGCGTGGCCCCACATCCACCTGTGTGGAGTGAAATCATGTCACAACTAATGACGTGCAACTGTGGAGACTGCTCTGGGCCATTCCCCCTTCTCTCTCTCTCACACACCTTCTCTCAAACAATAAATAAATAAAATAAAAAATACAGAAGAATAAAGTCCAGGCTCCTCTCTGCCCGGTTACTGAGGTCTGTGTAGGTCCCTCCTGACCCAGAGACATCACAGAGCCACTATTCCCCTTGTCCCTGTCCTGCCCTCTCCTCTGTCTCCTTCCTCTGTTCCCAGCCGTCTCCTCTGGAAAGTTGCCCAGACAACGCCTCCCCTTGCAGCTGACGCTCCTCTCTGCAGCCCCATCCTAATGGCCTGCATGGCCCCCGCTGGACCCACGCACCTGCCCGCCCAGGAAGTCAGCGGGCCTCCTGTGCGGGAAAGACCCCCACACGTGCTTTACACGTTCTCGTCGCTCCCCCTTCCCCGTAGGAGCTCCCTCGTGCTCTGGTTCCCAGAAGTCAGCTCCACCTTGAGCTCAGCTCCCAACCTAATGGCTGCCCAGAAGGCCCCACATCCTCTTTCCTTCGCCTCTGAGGTCCTCCTGGGAGCTGAGAGCAGCGAGCTGTTTGGCCTTCCATTTGAGCTGTCTGCGACTCCTGCTCAGCTTCGATTCTGGGCTCTCCCGGGGGGAGTGGGGAGTGTACGCGGGCGTCCGAGAGTCAGAAAGCCTGCCTTGTCCTATCCGACCTGCCGGCAATTAGCGTGTGACCTGGGGAGTCATTCACCCTCCCGGGCCTTCGTTGCCTCATTTATTTTATTTTTAAAGATTTATTTTATTGGTTTAAAAGAAGAAGAGAGAGAGGGGAGGCCCCAGAGCAGTCTGCAAGTTGTACCTCATTCGTTGTGACGTGGTTTCGATCCCTGAACCTCACTGTTGCAGACAAGTGCTCGACCTGCTGAGCTTTCCTGTCCTCCCTCCTCATTAATTTAAAAAAGAGGACAAGATACGTATCCTCGTCTTTCGTGACAAGTAAGTAGATGTGAAAGTGCTGCCCTGAAGACAGATGCAGTGTGATTTCACTGAGACCTGGAATCTAAAGAACAAAACAAACAAAACAGAGAGAAGAAAGGCGCTCTGCAAACCCTTCAAAGGCAGGTATGAGCAGCGTTCTGCCATCCCCAGTTCTCTTGTTGGCAGGAAACTAGATTATAAGTGGCATAAACCACCAGAACAGAAGATCCCTGTCTCACACGTGTCAAGGAGCCTGGAGGGGATTCCAAGATTCAGCAACTAGATGCGGTCCAGGCTCTGGGTCAGCTTTTCCACCAGCTCCTCCGGGCTTCCTCCCCGTTAGAAGCTGTAGCTGCTACAAAGCTGGCGCCTCTCATGAGAGTCAAAACAGGAAGGTGTGGGCAGGGCGTGGGGCTGGTTAGAAACGGGAACCAGCAACGACCCATCGCAGGTACTTTGTGTCAGGTCCGAGGGGAGGAAGCAGGGGAGGAATGGTTGGTGGAAAGGAGGGAAGAGGCTCCCCATTTCTCTCATTTTTTTTTTTTTTTTTTTTAAATCAAGGAGAAGAAAAATCTTCCCAGAAACCTCTCAGATTCTACTGGCCAGGAGTCACACTCATAAGATCGTGGGCATAGAGCAAGATTCTAAATCAGTCATGGCGCATCCATGGTTCCTGGGTGGGGTGGGGTGGGGGAGGGCCCCGCTGACCCATGAGAAAAACATGTTTCTGTCAGCTCAGCAGGGGGAGGAGGCTTCTGTGTGACATCCCCTGCCACACGTCCCTGCCTCCCAGCCCCCACCCCTCCTCAGCCTTTCTTGACCCCTCCTGCAGCCCCCACCCTGCCTCACTGGACCTCCTTTCAGCCTCTGCATCAGCTCCTGCCGCGTTCTTCCTTTTCGGACTCTCACATTCTACTCTTCCCCTCCTGTTTCCTCTGACCCATGACCACCTCATTCAACCACCACCCTTGTGATGGTGACGACTCCCTGTACCCCCGGCTTGTAAAAGGATGTCTTTCTCTTCGTGAGCTTTCTCAGAAGGTCCGGAACCCACCTCAGGGTCTGGGCCTCCCACCCACAGTGGGCCCGCTGGGTGGGTGCGTGCTGCCAGACCAAGTCGGAAAGCCTTCTTCCAGGAGCGACCCAGATTTCCCACCGCCCTTGAGCGGCCAGCTCATCCCGCGGGGACCCACGGACTCGAGCTTGGCCCTCCTGAGAAGCCCGGAGGCAGGCCGGGGAGGCGGAACAACCCCTTTTGTCAGATGAATCGCGCGAGGCTCTAGAAAGTCAAGGAGTTTGCTCAGGGCCACGAAGCTCCTAGCAGTTGCATGTGGAGGCTCCTTGGCTCCAGCCCGGATTCAGTGCCCCTTCCACTTGACCACGCTGTGAGACAGCTCACAACGGGCCTGGTGGGGCATCCAATTTGGATTCCAGACAAGCCGGGGGGTTGCCAAGCTAAGTTCCAAGCCCCAGAGCCCAGTGTGTGTGCCAGGAAGACAGCCCAGGAAGTGGGTCTCATGCCATGCCAGGCACCAGGGCAGCAGACAATGCTTGGTATGCTCCCCCTTTACATCAAACTCCCCTGGTTTGAAAATCCCGCTCACGGACGTTGTTTCATTGGATCCCACACCGACCCTGCGAGCTGGAGGCGGCTGGGGCAGCTCCTAACCAATGGGGGACAGGAAGTGGTGGGTGCTCCTGCTGCGGCGGTGATGCCCCCCAAACATTGGCTTTCTTTCGTCCCTTCTCCTTTCTTTTTTTTATTAAAATATACATATATATTTTTTAATATATTTTTATTTATTTATTTTTTATTTTTGACAGAGAGAGAGATACAGAGACAGAGACAGAGAGAGAACTGAAGTGGGGGAGCTCCCAGTTCAGCATATGGGTCCGCACGGGCCGGGACCGGGACTCGATCCTCGGTCCCCGGGGCTGCAAAGCGAGCGCTCAACCCACTGAGCCATCCCGGCTTCCCCTCGTCCCTTCTCCCTTCCTTTCCTTTCCTCTCATTTCCACTCTCTCTTCTCTCTGACTCTTCCAGGGGTCGCCTTCCCAATAAACTACCTCCACCCAAAGCCTTATCTCAGGCTTTGCTTGAGAGGAAACTCAGACCAAGACAGCCCTCCCCCGGATGAGCGCGTGGTCACCTCTGTCTGTCTGGACATCTGCAGCTCCTGGCCACCTTGCCCACCTCCCAGGTGGCTTCGGTGTGGCTGGACCAAGGGCAGCGAAGGAGAAGAGGCTGCAGCCCCATTTACGATACACTCCTGCTGCACCCCTCTCTAAGCAACTGTGCAGAACCCTATGGAAAAAAACGGTCCCAGTAGCTAAGAGACCAGACTCTGAGGCCGGACTGCCCGTGTGTGAGTCTGTGGCTCTGCCGTCATTTGTCGGGTCATGCCGGGCAAGCCGCTTACACTGTGTCATTTCACACATCTGTCAAGTCGTGATAACATAACGGCACCTCGTAGGCTGTGGCGATTACAGGGGCAGCTGTGTGAGGGGCTGGCGCGGGGGAAATGCTCTTGGTATTTGCTCATTTCCTCCTCTGTAAGAGCTCTGTGTGCAGTGCCCTGGGAGGAGGGACAGAGCGGGGACACTGAGGACCCCCAGGGTCCTCCCATTCCTCGTTTCCTCTTTGGTGGTCCTGGTGGCAGGGCCAACTTCATAAACATGTGTGACCTTCAGTGCTCTGCCGTGGCCAGCTTGGAATTCTTACAACATCTTGACCGGGCAGGAGCCTTGTGTGTTCCTTTCGCACAGGGTCCCACCTCCTCTGTAGCTGGTCCTGTCTGGTGGCTCACTGCTCAGGGAGAGGTCTCTGCACAGGGTGACAGCAACATGAGTCCTGTCCTCCGCTTGGGCTCAGCTCGTTGTCTCTTCCCTCTGAGCACGGCAGAAAATGCAGGCACTGTGGGAGCTTTCATCAAGGTCCCTGTGACTGATAATGGCTCACGGGAGGATAGGCAGGCCTTAGGGTCCAGCTGACCCCAACCCACCCGGTGCTGGGCTCTCCTACCCAGCACCCCTGGCACAGGCTCCGCTCTGTGACTTCTAGTGACAACAGGGGACCCATTTCATTGTTTGTTTGTTTTTTTAAGATTTATTTGTATTGTTTTTGACAGAGAGAGAGACAGAGACAGAGAAAGAGAGAGAGAAGGGGGAGGGCCCAGAGCAGTCTCTGTAGTTGCACATCATTAGCTTTCTACATAGCTTCATTCCACAGGTGGGCACAGGGCTGAGCAGGGCAGGAACCAGGCTAGGGGCCTCCTGCATGGGAGGCCTGCCCCAGTGAAAACCAAACTGGGGGCCACACCCCAGCTCAGCATATGGCTCCATATGAGCCAGGGCCAGGACTCGATCTGTGGACCCCGGGGCTGCAAGGCAAATGCTCCACCCGCTAAGCCATCCCAGCTAACCCCATTTCATTGCTGATTCTGTCACCACCCCTCACTCTTGTGCACTGTTGTGAGCTTTTCCAAAGCCTTTCGCAAGGATGAGCTCCCCAACCCCGTGTGCAATCGGCATTTCCCGAGGTGTAGAGAGGGAGGAAACTGTGGCTTCCAGGCGAGCAGCCCCTTCTTGCTGCCCCATCAGCCTTTCTCCTCCTCCTTCTAGCCACTGAAATCTCACGTGATCTAGGAAGTCTTCCAGCCCATCCAAAGAGAAATAACTCCCGAATTCTTTGTACTAATTCTCGCCCCGCCCCTGGGCTTGTAGGTAAAGTGATGTATTTTTTTTCAGATGTGCCTCACTTGGAGTAACAGTCATGACAAGGGCCCGGGCTGAGCTGCCTTTTCATGAACTGACTTGGGTTCAATGTATTATAGGACTTCTGTTCAAGATGGTAGAATAAAGCAGGATCACAGAACCTCCCTCCCTCCTGTCCGAAGAAATAGCACATAAATGTGAACACCAAACCAAACTATAGCCACTTCAAGTAGCCCAAGAGTCAAGCACACCAGGAAAGAGGGTAGAACACACACGTTTAAAAGGGCCAGTCACGGAAAGAAATGGAAGCTTCTAGAACCACGTCCGGGGAAATAGTACATTCACTGAGAAAATCCTCAGCACTTCAGCCATGCCCTCTGATTTGGAAGGCAGCCATTGAGGCGACAGGTACGGCCAGCACCTGCACCTGGAAGCCACCGAGACCTGGCACCTGAGCGGGCAGGAAGGGTTGTCCTCGGCTCGCTGCCTTCCTGGTGGGGTGCAGAGTTGAGCGGGGCCCACGGGCATGGCAGCCAGGTGCCCACCACGCGGACTTGCTGCTAAGCACACAGCTGCTTCAGCGAGCGGTCTGGGGCTGGGCGGGTGGCTGGAGCTCCTTGTATGACACGCCTGCTGCGTCCACAGCTTGCAGCAAACCCTCATGGCTGCAGGCTTCGCTTTCACTTCCTCCTTGTCTGTGGTTTCCAGACTCTCTGCACCTATATTCTGCACCCACCACCACTGCGCCCACCACCCCAAACCCGGATAATCAGTTCCCTCCGAAGGAGACACCCGTGGGGCGCTCTGCGATACGTTCTCCATGTCACAATCTATCCCTGTCATTAGCCGGGTCCCCCACCACCTGTAAGGCTGGTGAGAGGACCCTCCTGTCACTCCTTTCCTTCCTCTTTCAACAGTCAGTCAGTTGGAGCCAGTGCTCCTGTGGGCACGTTAGGTTTCCCCATCGCTCATAATTTATTGCGAGTGTCCCTCCGGATGGTAAATGGAACCAATTCTGAAGGCTGAGCGCTCAAGGATTCCACCTCTCTGCCTCCAGGTTTCAGAAGCTGCTCTACAAATTCCATACTCAGTCACTCATTCAGTCCCTGGCCCGGCTTAGTCATCCTTGAGGAAAACAAAGCTGGGTTCTCTGCATTAGAAGCCAGCCCAGGAGTGCTCCGAATCTTGTCATGCCCGGGCAGGTACAGATGCATCCTGTGAGTCACTGTTCCTGCTGAGCTTCCCGCCAGATGGGGACTTCTCCCTGAGTATTTCCAAACCTCCGCTAAAGAACCTGTCCCGTCATCTCATCTTTGCCTGTCATTCCCTCTCTCTAGAATTGCCCCTTTGTGGCATCTATCCTCCAAAGAAGTTCTGCGGAGGGGGCGCTGGACAGTCGGCCGGGTATCAGGCCTCCTAGGGCCAGAGCAGACTTTGAAACATCACCTGCTTACCACCTCCACACCCCCCACCCCCAGCAGAACCGGGTCTCACATCCACACTTGCTGTCTCAGCCCTACCTACAGTTCTGTATGTGACCACGGTCCCCCAATAACCCTAAGGAGTATTTGATTCTAACCTGCCCACTTCTCTCTGGTGTCAAAGTTTCTAAGAATTGAGGACGCCGCTCTTATAACTGGAAGATTGAATGTCAGTTCTCAAGATATGAACCTCAGAGTCTTCTGCAACTAGAAAAGAGTTTTTAAAAATGACTGTGGCTTCCTGAGTCTTTAGGAGGCTTTCAATGCTGGCTTTTATATTTAGGATCATATAAATTATAAAGAACTATGGCTGGTGGATAGCTTCCAGCTACGAGAAATTATATTTTCCTCTCTTTTGATAATTCTTCAAGGTCTTTGCCACAAGTGACATCATGTCTCAGAAGCAAAAATAGGTCCCTATTAAGACTGTGTAATGTCTTGTGTCTAGCAAGGCCCATTTCCTCCTTATGCCTCAGCTCCTCACCTTCCTAATTGGTTCTCCCACCTCAAAGCCTTTTCTTGCTACTGTCTGGAGCCTGAAGATCATTAGATACAGCTTGCCTACTACGTGAGGCTGGGAGGTTGGCTAAACTGATTGCATTTGTTTACCTGAGAAACCCCAAGGATCTTGGGCTCTAGAGAATGGGATGGTGGGCAGCATAGCTTACGTGATCGACAATTCTTAAGGAACTGAATGAGTCATTTGGACCTCAGGCACAGCTAGGTTTGGGAATAATTTACATGCTCTGTTGAGCCCCATTGGGGTAGGATAAAACAGCCCCCTTACTGAGCACTCAGTACAATGGACTTCACATATATGATCTCTTCATACTGAAGATACTCTGAAAGTTACCCATGCAACAGGGTCAGAGGGAGGCTGAGAGGGTAAGAAACTTGTCGAAGGGGTTGGAATTCAAGCTCGTGGGCTCAGTGCTTGGCTCCGCTGCCCTCTGGCAGCTGCTACTTGGACAAGCTCCAGAGCCCAGCAGCCCCCGGGATGGACATGGGGCTCTAGAGGCAACCGGGGCCCCGAAGGTGTTACCTGCTGGTGTCATACCTGGAATTCAGAAATGAGAGGAACTATTATGAGATTGAAATCGCTCTCCCCTTCAAGTCTGAAACGAGGGCATTCTCTTTATCATCTACTATACAGGGCAAAAACAAAAACAAAATGCATTGCATTTTTATATCCGAAAGACATTAAAAAAAACCACAAAACACACATAGATTTCAGATTAGCAGCTAATTGTGTCTTTGCAATAGCTGAGGGGTGCACTTAAAAAAAAGAACCTAGCGTTTGGGAGCGACTGTTTACTTTAAAATCTAGGAAAAGGAAATTATGGAAGCTTTAGGACCCATTAACCCTTTAACATACTTAATTCTCGAGATTTAACTCTTATTTACTAAAAACAGAAACCCAAACAGAAGCCATCTGCTGTTTGGGGGGAAACATTTGAATGTAAGTCAAAAGACCTGGTTCTTAGTCTGTCGCAGTTCTATTAAGTAGCTATTGGATGCGATCAGTGAGGGACCAAAGTTGTACCAGATTGAAATCTGCCATCTCAGGACAAGGTGATTTCTAAAGTTCCAGTTAGCTGTGAAATGCGAAGGACCAATGAGTTACGCATTAATCACTGCCAAAAATAATATAAACATTTTGCTCAAACAAAAGCCTCCATTCTTTTGGGTAGGTGTTCCTTTGATTAATGAGACTTACATGAATGTATGATGAAACAACAGAACTTAATCCTCTTAGAAGTATTTGGAAACTCAAAAAAATCCCAACTACTGAGATCGAGGGCCAGCCCGTCAAAGTGCAAAGACCCTTCTAGACCTGCGTGGTGTTCTCGAATGATTGTAGTGGCTGAGGAATTTTCTACGGCAATAGCAGGTCTTCATGGGGTGGTTCCCAACGAGCCCTGCCTCCCAGTACTCACACCCACCCCTTCGTAGACCCTCCCACATTGCACCTGGGCTGACCCTGTGACTCACTTCAACCTCAGAGACACTGTGTAGGTCCTGGGTCTAAGAAGTCTTCGTTGCTTCCACTCGTGCTTTTGGGGAGCCCTGAGCTGCCATTGCTCTAGAGACCCCACACTAAATAGACCAGAGTTCAGTGTGCTCAACGCCCTCCCGGATGCCTCGGTTCCAAGGCCATCCTTTGTCCTTTCTGAAATGAAATGTGTACATATCAGGGAAAGATTTTTAAAAAGCCCTATTGTGGGCTCTGTATGTCTTGATGAAAAGAGGCGCCTTGTCACCAAGATTTTGAATTGTCCCTTTGTTTGGCATCTGCAGATGCCTAACGGCAGCCTCTGCAGGTGAGCCCTCCCGCGGGATGGTGTCTTAGGACAGAGTTCTCATGGAAGTCCATTTCTCTCAGACTACCAAGCTTGAAGACTCCCCCAGGGTCCTCCGGTGTCAGGAAGTGTCGCCTGTTTGTGCCCAGCAGCCTCTGGCGTTCCCTCTGCCTCCCAACATGCCAGGGGCCACCGACTTCTCCACTTCCAGGTACCTATTCTCCTTTCCCTCAACTACCCATCAGCTCACCCTGATAAGTGCGAGCTAACTGGCAAAATGCTGAAGATGAGACTCTCCTCAGGGAGTTTTATTTTCACCAACAATGAAAAGAAGGAATGAAGATAAAGCAGCTGATTTTTTCGGGGAGGTATCGCAGCGCCCCCATGACTTCCTGGTGACACCCCTAAGACAGCTGCTATACAAGGAGGGCCCATGTCCGCTCTAGAGTGAGTCACACACCTAAAAGGCAGTGAGTTTCCAAGAGGAATTCTGCAGAGGGAAACTCGGGAATCGCATGCTCTTGCTTTCTAGCAAAAGCGTTATTCCAATGTCTTCCTTTGTAAAATGGGTTTCATCGTACCTAATCCAGAGTCTTTGTTCTGATTGTGAAAGTAGCCTGCCTCATTCCCAGGGCTTACCCGGCCTTCCTCCCAACGTTCCATTTGTTATCTGGATCATGGATACGTAGTTTGTTGTTCTCAAGCCTTTAAGATAAAGGTTATCCAAGTCCTGAGAGGTAAAAATTTATTGATTTATGTCATGTCAGTGTTATGATATGGTCACACCTGCTCACACAGCTTTTTCTTATAGCCAAAAGAGGAATTTTTTTTTTCCCTTTAAAATTACTTTTTTTTTTTCAGCAGGAAGAAACATTTTTAAAACAAAAATTTTCATATTAAGTGGAAATGAAAAACCATGGCTTCTTCTCTCCCCTCCTTCCCGCCACCCCCAACTCAGGAGGCGCAGGGCTGGTCAGTGATTGATCTGCCAGTGCTTCCTATTTATTTTCAGGTCCCGCCCCCGGTTATTGTTCCCTCTTCTACACAAACCACTTCTAGGAGGGAAAAATCATAACCTCACCACAAACATCAGCCTAAAACCCAGATAGAAAGCAGAAGAGGTAGATTGGACCATACCTATGTGACTTATTTGGTAGATTGTGTAAGATATTTCCATACTTCTACAAATCTCCAGTGGGATCCAAACATACTCTACAACTATCGAAACGATAAAGGTTTTAAATGCTCCAAACACAATCTTCAGAGACGCCGATGTCGCCATTTCCTTTGAGAAATGAGAGCCTGGAGCCAACCAGAGACACACTCAAGCTCTCCACGCGCTCCAGGAAAAGCCGGCTGCTGTCAAATTCTTCCCATCGAAAGCAGGCCCTGCGGGTCTGGGTTCCTCACCCCAGCCTTGCAAGCCCCTGCCTGGGTCCGCGATAGGCATTTCCTGAGAGCAAGTGAGTAGACGAACTGTGAAAAGTTTATTCAACACGAACAGTTAAAAAACCCAAAAGACAGAACAGGGCAGTGGTGTGCTGGAGACAGCGCCTACGGGCTCAAGAGAGCTGATTCAGTTTTAGAATTTTGCCAGTTGTTAAAAGGCTAATTTTAAAGATGACATTACATCAGCTTACCATTGGTGCTGAAGCTAAAAGTGGTTCACTTTAATAATTTGTACAAGGCTAAGAAATAGTGTAACAGGAGATCACATATCACAACAAACTTGAATAATTTCTGGAATAGGATGAAATTCCATTTTTCAAATCATGGTTGATTTGCCGTCATAGGTTGGCTACAAGAGTTCAGCAAAAATCAATTAAAGCATCCCGGGAGAATCAGTTGGCTATGTAGAATTTATAATAATGTACATTTTATTATTACTTAACTGTTATACATCCTTGCTATCAGCAAAATTTATAACAAACTTATGTACGTCCGTACACATAATACTTTTCCAGGACAGTGGACTGTTAAACAGTTACCATATACCACGAGATGAGGAGAATAAGGCAGGGAGAAGAGGGAAGAGTTTAAAACCAACAAAGGAAGGACAATGTTTTTTCATTTGGCTTTTCAGTTTGCCCTCAGCACCCAACTGTCATGGTGTGTTCTATTAATAAGTACATGTCTACAGATGTTAATGCCAAAATAGCTCCAGTAAAATGCCAACACCCCATCCCCGCTACTAAGAATTAAAAGCACTGTACTTGAAAAAAATCAACTTTATTTTTTTTTCTAGGTTAAAAAAAAATAGAACCAGCTATTAATTTTTTGTTGAGAAAAATGCTTCTTTTGGTGTTCACATGTCAATTTCTGAAAAGGTGATCCGGTTACTTAAAGAATCCCACTGCATTCATAAACCAGATCCATGTATGACCAGCCCTTTACAAGTAAAGTTACAGTTGCCACAGCCTTTACATTCATTCTTATCATACGTTACAACATGCAGATACACGAAGAAAGAAAGACAGGTCACCATGCCGAAGTAAACATGATGGCAGCAGGAAAACTAAAATCCATCTCTCTGAAATAAATACAATTTTGTGATAACTGTAAAGAAAATGAAAGCACTTAACACAACAATGACAGTTCGATGTGTAACTGTGTCATTACCCAACCATAACGTCAGTTACTGTAAAATGCATAGACTCCTTACACGGAAAGAATGTGTGCATCACAGCCATGTGTTCAACAGTTTTACACAAATAAAAATAAAGCCATTCAAAATACATATGAATACTTTGCAACGAGACTACACTTAAAATTTTTATTTTTTTTTTTTTGCTGTTTAAACTGTTTTAAAAAAATATTGAATGTAAAAATCTTCGAATGACAATTTTGCAGAAAAACCCCTATTTTATCTTCCGTATGGCCACAGTCACCCTCCCCCAAAAGTTCAGCACCCTCACTCAGCTTACTCCCCGGTTCAGTACCTAATTGTTGGGGATCAATGCAAAATGATCACAATAAAGCACCAGCCAGGGACTGCTCCAGAGAACACCCAGCCTCTTGGTGACCTAGAAATGTCCGACTTAGGTGGTGTTGGTCCCAAACATATGAGTCTCTGCCCCTTCACAAAATGAACCAGTCCACCTGCTGCCCAATGCTGCTTTTGACTTTGCCTTTCAGGTTACCAGAAACCAGGTTCACAGCACCACACAGCAAAGAACACGACTAACCATTTTTATCCATCCTGTGTGGACTGGAGCTGGCACGCTCACAATGGTTAACTCTGGAGGGAAGTCCTGTGTGATGAAGAAACTTAACAAACTTTTCCTAGGCAGCAGCGCAAACACAATTTTCTCAAATATAAAAAGAATCCAATGAGACTATCCACGATTACAGGCTATGTTCTATGATTATAACCAGGTCCCACTAGTTCAGAAGAGCCTGTAGGGAAGTGATTGTCAAAAAACGTCACTAAGAGAAATCCACAAGTGAGTGACACAACAAAGAATGAAGAGGCATTCTTAACGCTGATCCAAATGATATTAACACTAGAACAATGCTATGAGGTTTACATCTGGTGATTTAACAGTTCATTTCCATAAGAACACTTCAGAACAACAGCAATACCACCAACTCTTGATTACTGAGGGATCCCTTTCCTAGCCTATGGATCATTTAGGCTTTTGTGTTTCCTTGTTCTGAAGCTGTCTTTCCAAAGCTTTTCACTACTCAGTAACACAGTCATAAGTACACAGGTAAGAGAAACTAACAGACAAGTCAAATCAGTTTTTAAAAATTATCCCTAGAAGAAAAAAAAAAATGATGAGAATGACAACTTGAACTTCTAAATAGAATCAGATTTTTGGCTTACCGTGACATATTAGTGGACTAATTATCCAGTAATCTCTAATTCCCTTGCTGTGAAAAATTAAGAATTGGTTGTAATATTAAGGTATGATAGATAACATGACAGATCTGAACTCTCAGCTCTGTTTTGTTTTATATCTACTATTTAGATTCTCAACTAGTTTCTCTGTCCATCCAAAACATCATTCCTGTTCTGTGATCTGTCTTTACCTTCCGCTGGTATAGAGGTTTCTCCCCAGTATCTGTACATTCCAACACTAACAGTAGTTGCTGAAGTTGCGTGAACTGCTGGCGCGATCACTTCTCTGAGGTGCGATACAGAAGCTGCATCTCTGTGACTCATGAAGACCAGGACCCAGCAGGGCGTTTGCCACCCTCTAGATTAGGGTACAATTCTAGGCAGATCAGCGGAGACCAAGGCATGCGGAGACACCACGAGCTACTGGTCTAGAACTGACAGGGCGTTGTTTTCTTCCCCCCTTGACACAATGTGCATTTGCTAAACCTCCTTTCTCACTTTGCAGAGTTCACTGTCCTGTACAGCGGCACCCTGCTGCTTCCCTGGCTGCCAGGCCAGAGAGCAGTTCTCTTTCCACCTCCCCGAGGGCAGGCGGCAGACCTGCCCTTTGTACGGAGGGAAGGAGGCACGAGCAACGCTCTCAAGCAAGCCGTGAAGAAGAGAGCACGTTGGTCAAGAATCAAAGAGGAGCCAGGCAGACCAACACACGTCTGCCGACAGCTCACAGGTCTATTTTCAAAACTGAGCTTGCACGTCTGTTGGCGTTTACCACTCAAGAGACTGCTGAAGCGACTGCTTAGAAAGGGAAGCGTCTCACAGAATAGTTTGCTTCATGTGTGTATCAAACACACCATGTTCCTCTGCAGCATGGTGATGGCGGAGGTGCCCCAACCCACCTCCACGCAGGCCTGGCTGCACTGCTGCATGTGCGTGTGCGAACTGTGATGGCCTCTCTGCCCGGGCTTGCTCTGCAACGAGGAAAAGGTCTAATAGCTAGGGCTGCGCGTGCTGGACCTGACGGGGAACAACTTATCTCCTGGGTGGCTGACTAATCTCTCAAATGGACGATTTCAACCCATCCTGTAATCCAGCAGAATTTTCTGCGCCTCCAACAGAAGCATCTTTAAGGTTCTATGTGGCTTCCAATCCTCACCCATGTCTCTAAATTGAGACTGGTTTCACCTACTCACTGTCCCTGCAAAGAACACAATGAAATGCTTAGATTATAAAAAAAAAAAAGGCATCTTACAACAACCGTCACACCACACCACACACAGGAACACTGTCTTCTGCTTTTTACCAGCAGTAGTGTAATCGATGAGGTATTTCAGTTAACGCATCGCTCTCTCTCACACATGCACTGAATTCACCTAAGGATGAAGCTGCTACGGTCTTTTATTTGGTGTTGCTTTACCTTTCCCACATAACTGGGAGAAAATTCGTTATCTTCTCAGCTTTTTTTTTTTTTTTGGTTTATTTAAAAATAGAAAACATCAGCCTTTACTTTTATTTTCCAGCCTGCTTCTCAAAATTGTCGTTTATATGATCAGTGACAACAGGGGAATCTACACGGCTTATGTCACAGGAAACTGACTCACCGGGACCTTAACAGTGTTACAGCCCCGAACCAGAGACCACCCTGTCTTTCAGCGCTGGGTGCACGTGATGGGCTGACGCTGGGCCAGCACGCTGCTTTGAGACGAGTTTGGTTCTACTGTGAGGTAAATCGCATGAGAACAGTGACAAATTCAAAAACAATGTTTTTTCTAGAAGTAGACACTTGACTTTGTCCTCTTCAAAAGCAATCGGAAGAGACTGGGGAGCCGTGTCTGCTGGCCTTGCTCCTGGTCACACCGCTCTGACATGGGCAGCTCCTTGATGTGACAGGTTCTGGGGTTGCCGTGTGAGAATCTGTCATCATTTTAAGCCAGCGTCTGGCTCTAGTTCTTATTTTTCTAATAAACTAGCCAATTTCACCTTATATTAATCATTTAAATGGTTTGCATTAATTTGTTTCAACCACCCCCCAAGTGTATTTTTGCTAATATGCCAGCAAACAAAACAAAGCAAAAACAAATCCCAAACAAAACCAAACCTCTGAGCTAGACAGACGCCTCACCTCGCCGTGGGGCCTGGCTCGGGGTGGCACCGGGGGCGGGGCAGGGTGGGAGCCGCAGAGCCCGGACACACTCACAGACAAGAGAGCCTCCCGAGGCTCCCACTCACCAGCCAGGCTTACATCTGTGTCCAGGCTGGAGCACTAATCCTTTGCTATGTACGCATCGGATGAAAGTGCACAACGTGAAAGACAATTATCCATCTACGGGATGCGGTCTACACAAAAGGAGAAGTCGGGTGATGCCCTCACACAAGGGGAAGGACGAGCGCATGTAAACGCGGTGGGGTCCGGGCTGGCCTTCGACTGCCTCCCCGCAGAGCACGCATGACACGGAACCTCACTGAGGACGGGAGCGTCACAGTTCTTCAGAGGTGCCAGCCAGCCCCTCGGGAGGCTGCCAGTCACGCGGCAGGTGCCGGTGGCCGGGAGGGGCCTCTTCAGCACAGCCCTCACGGGACTACGAGCTAAGAGGACAGACACAACTGTCTTAGCTTGAACTAGATGATCAAGTATATCTGGTGGCAACAGAATTTCTCTCAGTCTTGTAGGATGGTTTTATGATTTCCTCTCCTCCACACTGATGGTTGCTTAAGTAGGTGGTATCTTTTTTAAAACACAAAAAAGTCCTTAAAACGTATTAGCAGGTCGTGATATTACTGATCCTCATTTTAGCAGAGTTTTAAAATATCCCAAAGGGGGATAAACATTAATCCATCCACGGAATCTCCTTTTATATATATATTCTGATTTGCACATGTAAAATAATGCACACTCATGAACGTCTTCTATGGTGACCCTGACAAGTCCAAGTTGATTCCTAGAACAGGCAATGGTAAAAGTACCGAATGATGCTGTACCACATGTAGCCGGATAAAAATGCAGACGACTGTATGAGAAAGAGCCACAGATTGCTCAGGGTCATCTCCCTGGAAACAGCTTCCTTGTGGCCCTTGGGAGGTGGGAAAGCCCCTAAAAGACAACACAGAAATATTACTTTGTTTAATTAGGGGATAGGTCTCCTAGGGCAAAAGTTGGATATTGTTAGTTTAACTAGAGTTTTTGCTTTTTCTAAGAGTCTTCTGGGACTTTTTACCACATTGCTCTTGAAAAGAGATGTTATTTGAAATACAATTTGCAAACTGCCGAGCCCTGTCCTGCCTATGACTGAGCCCTGGCCCGTACACGCTCTGCCTGGTCCGCGCCTGCTCCATCTCGGGGGAGGGGAGGGGAGGGCCGGGTCACCTGCCCTCATCTAGCATCAGGAAAGACACGGCCTGCTTCCCTGCCTCCCGCTCACCTCCATCTTTATCTCCTTCGCGGCACTTCCTACAGCCTGAAATGATCCCTGATCTACCTTGTTTTCTCCCACAGACCGTCTCCCACTAGGATATAACCTGCACGAGAGCAGGCCCTCCGGCCACCCCATTTTCCACTGTATCCTTAGAGATTTCCACAGCGGCCAGGACACAAGATGTGTGAGACCGGCATTAAATACTTGGCCAAACAGCATAATTTATACTAACTCCTCTATTTACAAGTTAAATGTCTTCATACAACTAATGTCAGTGGCTGTAAATCACTGATATTTTCAAAAGGCAACAGAATTATGAAATACATCCAAATAATAAAAAGGAGAAACAGAAACCGATTTCTGGAAAGGAAAGCTAGACCACTTCAGGGCAATACAACCTAAGGTCATCTTGATAACAATCTTCAGCATTTCAAACAGTCTTTGTCCTTGCTGATAATCCCCTACCCTAAGCTGATCCCTGAGGGATTTCTCCTCACAAGCAATGTACGGAGCAATCTTTCCAGTTTCAAGGTCTGTTATGCAAATAGCTTTCTTAAAAAGAGGCTCCTATTATTGCTGCTCAACAATTTTGGCCAAATAGCATCAAGCAAGAGACTGTGGCTGAATGAGACCTTGCTAGTCTCTTCATCATCTCATGCCTTCTTAGCTCTCCACCCTGTGTTATCTGTAAGGAAAACTCAAGAGTAAAGCCAAGAAATGCACACATGGAGAGGGACATCTTGTTCAGTTCACCTTACTAGGAATCCTAAAGACATACACAATGTCTATCTAGCTCCTGTCATACACACTACTCCACAGCCCCAGAGTCAGAAAGTTAACATCAGGAAGAAACGAGGTTGAGGCAAAGATGAAACAATCCTAAAAACAAAACCACTGAAGGTAACTAACAGGATCAGCCTTTGCTCAACATCAGGCCTTTGACAGCAAGTTAACATAAACTTTAATTCTGTAGCAAAAGACCATCTTAAGTGGGATGAAAACAGCATCTTCTGTTAATCTAAAATCCCATGGCCATTCTTAAGATTGGGGACAACTTTCTCTTCACCTTTTTCCCCGCTATGATAGCATAACCTCTAGAAAACAGGTCTGCAGAGCGCTACTTGTGACAGCACTTTGGTAGTGCCTGGAGTCCTGCGAGTGTTCATTTCCTTCTGTCTTAACTTTCTTTCTTCCTCCCTCCCTCCTCCTCCTGCCGCACTATGTCTTTTCTTTTACTGCACGGTACTTTTCACAGAACATAGAAAATATTAAGTACAGAAGAGGGAGCCTAGGGTAAACAGACTTTTTCCTCCCAAGGAGAAAAGTATCAGGTTTTATCCATGAAAACTAAAAAGTGAACTTTAGCCCTATATGTAATGAAAATAAACATATAAAAAGGCAGTTACAAATGATCTCAAATGACTGCTGGATGATGGTATTACTAGTAAAAATAGTCAAGTTCAATGCCAAAACACGATGTTATTTGCTATTTCATGAAACAGCTCGGATAACTGTGTATGTATGACTGCTGTCTTCTGTAGACTATGTACGCTCTTGAACTAGATCCATTTGCACAACATTTTACTCATCATTTGATCTTTGCCCACTGGCTGATGAAGTAAGAGCCTGAATAAATTTAATGTAAGTTTGTCTTTATGAAAATTCTAAGCTGCAATGTTTAAATGCAGAAATACTTTTTGAAGAATCAAAAAAATGGTTATCTCCCCTAAAGGACACCTTTGGAACTATCAGTGACTTCAGGAAGGCAGGTAATACAATATTGTGTACCTGTTTCATAAAAATGCGATAAGAGGTCCTCTTTTTCAATAAAACGTTGATAGAGCCAATCAGAAAGGTCCTCGGTCTCCAGGGGTACATCTTTAACTGGAAACATCCTATTAAGAATTAGAACAAAAGGGTAAAAACTACTGTGACTCAAAAGTCAAAACCATTCAGAACCACAATTTAGCTGTAATGCCTAAAAGCTGAAGAAAGTTATGGATTTCCCTTTTGCTTTTACAGGGGGTGGTTTCTTCGACTTCTCAAGGTAGTATTATTTTTTAAATCACTGTTGATTACATAACCACATTCACTGATTCATTCATTCAAGCATTTACTAGTCTGTTAGATGTTAAGGTCCAGTGCAAGATGCTGAAAACATACTGTTAAATGATCTTACATGTATGAATAATTACTGAGAAATAGCTGTCTTCCCATGTTCGTGGGGTGAGTAGGAACACTATTTAGAACAGATGAAGTTTTAAAAGGCAGGTACTTTAGGACACATTACAGTAGTCAAATGCTAGGCCAAATAATGAAGCTCAGCAATGTTCTTTTGCCAGGAAAGTCTGTGAACTAGACAGAATCCCCCCAAATTGGGGCCTTTTTGCTAATTATATCAGAGATATTGGTTTTATGAGCAAAGCTAACTCTTATGGGTTAGGAGTGGTTGAATGAACACGACCTGAAGATTCTGCAACCCTGTGCCGACTCAGCAGGAAATAGACTGGGGTGGTCAGTGATAAACACCCACCGGAGGAGAGAACAGAAAGGGGCAGGGTGAGTAAGGACATTCAGGAAGAGGTCCTTTGTTGTTTGTTTCCCAAAGTTGTGGGGAGTTTTCTTTATTATTCTTTCCTTTATCAAAGTTATAAAGGTACACAGTTTAAAAGTCTACAAAAGGTTTGTTTGTACGAAAAACAGCAGCCCTGTCCCTCTGCCCTTCACTTCTTCCCCAGCAGGGTTGATTTTTACCTCGTTGAGCCAAGTATCTTGATACGATATTTATCGCCAAGTTTCTTCTTTAGGTTTAGGGCTTACCCACTGACTTCTCACTCTGGAAGATGAGGAATTAGTTCTTTTCTCTTCCCACTATACATCCTTGTCAACTTCCCAATGCAGTTGGTTATAATTTTAATTAGCACAATATTCGACATTTACATTAGTATAATTATGTAAACATATTCAAAACTAAGCTATGTAGTGAGTCATGGCTGCTTTTCCTCTCCTGCCAATATCTGTTCTCCCTGGATTGAGCATTGTTTTCTATGTACAAATAACTAATTCAACCATAAACTTATGGCCAAGAGTCTAGACTCAATTCTCTAGAACAAGCCTGAAAACTGTTTCTTAAAGGGCCAGAGAGAAAATCTTAAGACTTTGCAGGCTATGTGGTCTCTGTTATAAGAATTCAACTCTGGCTTGTAGTGCAAAAGCAGCCACCATGTACAAACGAAAGTGTATATAGCTGTGTTCAAATAACATTTTATTTAAAAAGCAGGCAGTGGGCAAGACTGACCTGTGGTCTAAATTTTCTCCCAAGGCATTCACAGGCATCATATATTCTTTCAATTGAAAGAATATTTCAATTGAAAGAATATTTCAATAATTGAAGACATTTCACCCAGATTCTGCATTTGCTGCCTGTGAAGGCCCTTCACTATCATCCTGGTGATTCTCTGTACTTCTCAAACAGGCTTCACGTTTCTTACATTTCATGTATTCCCCTTTCCGTATTTACTCCACACCTTGATGGAGCATATCTTTCAGCACTTTCTTGAGAAAAAGTACTTGAAATCTTGCATTTCTGCTAATACCTTCTGTCTGTTTGTCCTCACATAATCTGACTAGATACAGGAGTCAGGGTTGGAATTCATTTTCATCCATCTGTCTTTTTGTCTTGTTTTCCTTTCTGGGAGATTGCTTATTTAATTTCTAAACTTCTTATTGAGTTCTCCTTAAACAGATTTCAATCAGACTTCCCAAGTTAAGCAACCATTCCAACCTCATTTCCACAGGTACTGATGTTGCCGGTTTTACAGCTTTCTGGGGGCTCCGTGGTATAAAGAAGGTGGCTCCTGGTATTCCCCAACTGGCTTAGGGTTCTGTTACATTATTTGCTGCTCTATCTGTTTTCTAACTTCCAAGATTTGTAGTTATTTATTGCCTTTCCTACCGTGCTCCCATCCTTGATGGTCCACACCTTTAAGAACCTCACTAGTGTTATTTTTGCTGGGGTTTTGGAAGAGTATGACAGTAGACATGAGTCTGATCCACTATGTCTTTTGAGAAGTTGTCCTGTTATTTCTGAAAGGTCTAAGATGATTTTTCCATCATTGGCCAGCATGTATCACTTGCCATTCTACTAAAGGGCCTATCTTGCTATTTCAAGTTTAGGTAAAATGTGAATGGCATTACAAATTACTTTTTACATTTGGATGATTTAATATGTCTTAACACAGTTTTGCAATACAAGTAGCACTTTTTAAACCGTTACCTCCTCTACACTGAGTAGCAGCCGAATAGTTTGGAGAATTATTTGCACTACTCTTTGACCTCTAAAAAGATACTATTTCTGTAAATATAAAATTAGGCCTAACTGACCTAAGGATAATGTAGCAAGAGTCACAGGAATAAAGAATATCTTGATATATTATAGTATTTAAAATATATTTATAAGGATAAAAATGACATCCAAAATAAGGCTAAACTAAACAGAGAAAGTTGAGTTTACTAACTGAACTCTTCAAGGCATGTGGTGAGGCTGATGACGTAAGTGCCCATGGACTGAAATGGGGGAAGGGTATGGGAGTGGGCTTCAGTTTCAACAGAAATGTCCCCCTACCCTCTGCCTAGAATAGCTTGTACGTCCTCTTGCCTTAGGGGACAGCCAGGAGGACAGACTGAATGCTTCCTCAAAAGCAGTCTACTTCCATTTTGACTGTTGGTCACCATGGGATTAAAATATTAAAATGACTAATCCCCTAATAAGGCAAAGTATCAAATGCACTGAATTCCAGTGCTCTTAGAATCAAATAATAGGAGTTCTTTTGGGATATAAATAAACAAATAAACAACAGAAATAAATCTTTCCAATATCAACAGCTACCCAAATGAGAAACTAGCTCCTAATAAAAATTCTTATTACCCGTTAATACAGAATTGTGCTCTTAAATCCAGAGTATTCTAACAAAATCCACAGAATCCGGTTTCAGAGCATTAGACAAACTACATGTTCACACAAAGACATAAAATAATGCTTAACAGCTAGCACCCCTGGAGATTCAAGCTACAACATTTGAATTTTCTTGCCACCAAGACTCCAAAATGTAAGTTAACAAACAACAAGGTGAAACGCTCAATTCAATTCTGCCAACTACATGTAAGGATGTAATAAGCACTGAAGGGTTTGGGGATAAATAGATCCTGCTTTCAGAAGTCTAATAATCTAGTAGAATGATAAAAAAGTAAGCAAATAATCTAAAACCAGAATATAGTAAATGCAGTATAAGGAGGTTAAAGAATATCTGTGTAAGTTTAAATGAAGGGTTGAGTGTGTCTATTTTATGGCATGGGACACATGAAAACGGCACTTGAGTTGGCCTAAAAGAGTAAGGAGAATTTATGATTAAAAACATTTTTTAACAGTAATAATATGCATATAGTTTTCAAAAGTCAGAGTACTACAAGGTTCACAACGAAAAATAAAAGCCCAACTTTCTCCTCCTCAGACATCTGTTTCCCTGAAAACTTGTCTTTGCTATTCACCTCCACATTGCTTATAAACATGCTAATACCACTATTCTGGATCATCCCATTTAAAATGTATTCACTGACTTCCTCCTAAAGAATACAAGGATGTGGCTCTATTACACCTTTGTCCTCTCCTCCTTCAGCCCTCTTCCTCCTCCTTCCAACATAGTTAATAATTCCTTCTCATTGCCAACTCTGTCCTTTTTAACTATGCTTATGAGTGTACACTCTATTTATTTTCTCATGTGTTTGCTTTCTCCATCAGACTGTGCTGTACTCATCTTTGTGTATCCAGTGCGTAAGTCAATGTCTGCTCGTTTGTGGGAAACTCAAGTTTGCTGAACTGAATTAAGCTGAAAGTAATCTGCCAGTGTAAAACATTATGAGATGCCATCTGTAGACACCATCAATACTATGGGCATAGTTAACTGACAACACCAGGGTTAGTGTGACAAGAATAACTCAGGAATGCAGAAACTACTTGCCACCAAAAATAGATTTATGGGTAAGAACAGGTACTGTCAAATTCAGCAAATCAGGATTTCTTGCAGCATCCAATCAATTTCCGGAAGTTTTGCTTTGAACCACTCTCCTTAGTTAAGCTGTTCAAGCCTAATCCTCAACATACTAAAATAAAATATAATATTTAGAGCTTTCCCCTGGGTCCACTAGAATGGTTTAAAATAATCTCCACTCGGTTAACTGAAAAGAGAATTCAGCAAGTTAGATATAAACTTTGAGCTACTTTAACACAGGGATAAATCAAGGCTCTAAGGGAGCAAACCTAGGGTCACATAGGAGAGAATTTTGACTTTAAAGTTTGTGTGAAAAGAGAGATGGCAAACACTCAGCACGTAGGTCACTGCCGCCCATCATAGTCAGGGACAATTATCCCTGTACGGTCCCCTTGCGCCCTGCTCCCTGTAACAGCCAAAGCTATGGCAAATCAGCATGCCACTCGACAACATAAACAATGAGATGGCATTGTTCAGACCTCAGGGTTTTTTTTATTATATGTTTACTCTTGTTACATCCCTTGAAACACAGTAAGAATCTTAACAAATATTTGTGGAATAAACTGAACTATCCAGTAAGCAAAACATGACACTGGTATGTTTGCTTAAGAGAATCACTATTATGTTTTCCATCGTCTAATGGTTTTTTATTTTTTTATTAAGACTTTATTTTTTTAGAACATTTTAGGCTCACAGCAAAATTGAGAGGGAGGTACAGAGATTTCCCCATATCAACCTAATGACTTAAAACTTTTATTTTGAAATAATTTCAGAGAAAGATTATAGAAACAGTACAAAGAATTCGCATATATATATATACGCTTCACCCGGATTCCCCAAATATCAGTATTTCCCACATTTGCTTTTATCTTATAATTTCCTCTCCATATATACATATATTTTTTTCTGATATTTATAGATATGATTTCTCCTCAATTTTTGAGATTACAGATATTGCATCCCTTAAATACCTTTGTCTATGTTTTCTAAATGCAAGGACAGCCTCTTATATAACCACAGTGCAACAGTCAAAATCAGGAAATTAACGCTGATACACCTACAATATACTTATTTCATTCAAATTTTGCCAATTGTCCCACAGGAGAGGAGAGGAGAGGAGGGGAGAGGAGAGGAGGGGAGGGGAACAAAGAAAGGAAAAGGGAAGGTCCTATGCTTTAGGAAGAGGAATGTAATAGTAAAATAAACAAAACAGACCAAAGTAGGGAAACAAAGGGAGTAGTTAATAAGCAAATGCATTCCGTAAGAGGTTAGGGTTAGGGCCTGGGCTAGGCTGTGGCAATGAGATACAAAAGTGAACAGACACAAATTGCTGAGGTACCGGTATCGCTCATAGGAACTGGCAGCTAAATTTGAGACAGAATTAACCATTATTCAATTAATATTTAAACTCTAAAATTTTTTAACTTGGGAGATATAATATTCCCAACAAAACTAAATTAAATCCTAAAAATGAAGAAGACACGGCGAGCCCCAGGTGGGGAGAGGTTCCTCATTTCAAGAGCTTGCTACAGTTTCCCACACCACATTCCTGTCCAGGATCGCATACTGAAAATAACATAGTGAATTAGCTTTATACATTAAGATCTTGGTTCTTTACTATGTTAACTGTAAAAAACGTCTTTCATGTTTAACTTCTGATAAATACTTAAGAAATTAAGCACATCTTCTAACTAGAGGATGGAGATTTTATCTTGTTTGAAAGGTTGAGTCACCTCTTTCAAAGCTTCAACTTTATTACAGATATACAGAATTCAATCCACAATATAGTCAACGTCAATTAAAACCACTTATTCAATGCCTCCAGCACCCTGAATGATGCCAAACTAAAACGCTTTATTTTCTCCCAGGAGAGGGGAAAAAAATTGCTAGTGCAGAAAAGAAAAAAGAACTTGTGGGTGGTGACCATTAATAAAAACAGCCAAGCGGAACTAAAAACCTGAAGATTAAATTTAATGTGCAACCTTCCATTTTCCAACTGGAAACTCTGAATAGTGACTAAAGACAAAAATGTCCAGACTTTCCCAGAAAAAAGCTAGGACACAGAGACAAAGCAACAGAAAACAAAAGACGATAAGCAGACAGAAATAAGGTGAACTGTTAAGCAGCAAAAGTAGGGGCGAAATGAACAATAATTATAAGCAGTGATAGAGAAAAGCCCAAGCATAAGAAAAACTAAAGACAGGACACTGTTTCTCTCTGCGATGATTAAAAAAGCTACTTTTAGTTCAAGAAGCAATCTTACGACCTCACTCTCAGGTGAGTAATTTCGGGGCCAGGGCTGGGCCGGGGCTGGGCTGGGGCCAGGGCTGTAAACTTCTATACTTGTGCCATTTAGTGTGTGACATTAGTGTGTACGCATAGGTGTGAGTCACTTTAGTTACTCATAGTTACTAAAAGGTGACCTGAAACTTGGTCCCCATTATGCTGAATAAGTGATTTTTTACTATATTAATTTTATTCTAACCTTTACACCAACAAAGTATTATAGAAACATAAGCCTCTTAGATCTCACTTTCTTTCTTTTTTTAACAACAGAAAATAATGGAATATTGCATTAGATTCTGC
Source organism: Craseonycteris thonglongyai (assembly GCA_004027555.1). Taxonomy (NCBI): domain Eukaryota; kingdom Metazoa; phylum Chordata; class Mammalia; order Chiroptera; family Craseonycteridae; genus Craseonycteris; species Craseonycteris thonglongyai. The sequence goes on from PVKE010000385.1 coordinate 145,832, forward strand.
AGTCTTCATCTTTCTCCATTCCAACCAGTCAATAAACTGTAAAAAAGTCAGTATGTTAAAATTAGGTGAGCAATGGATAACTGGTAAAGGGCCAGCATTTTTTCATAATCTTTTCCTTAAAAAAGTCATCATTGCTTGAAATAACTCAGTAATTTCCATAAATAAACTTATTTATTTGCTATATCATATTGTCTGGTACCAAAGGAATATAACAAATCTGACTCTATTACCTAACTCACTAGAAATAATGAGTCACTCTTCTAATTCCTCTGTGATTTTACAACCCAATGAAGACCCTTCAGAATACTTGAGGATAGTCTTAAAATTTCCTAAACAGGAATTCTTGAGAAGCTGTAAGCAATGAGAGGTGTAGGATGAACCAAGCGCAAGAGGGGCAAGGACCTCCACTTCCACCTCTCACTCCTCTTCTGGATGAAACACTGGGTTCCCATTAATACTCACGTTTAAATTATGGATAAAACAGGATGGACTTAAAGGGTATTATGCTCAGTGAAATAAGTTAGAAAAAAATACTGAATAATTTCACCTATATGTACAATCAGAAAAAAACAAAACAAAACAGAAACAGACTCACTGAAATAGAGAACAAAGCGATGGTTATTGGAGGGAAGAGGAAGATAGATGAAAAAGGTGAAGGGAGATAAAAGGTACACACTTCCAGTTATAAAATAAATAAGTCACAGAAATGTTACATTCTAGGCAGGTAGATGGACATCAATGAGTAAATCACTAAGATTTCCAATGATGATTGCATTTTTAGCTAGGGATGCTACCTTCACCTTAATCTTATGTTTGATGGCAGTGCATTTTAATATCAGGTTGCAGGATTATCATATTTATTTCAGAACTATCACTCCTGTGGCTTAAATAGTGACACACCATTTCAAACCAATCAGATTTACAAAAATCAAAGGTGACTGACTTAGACATCGATGTAGGAAGAGGTGACCGCTTACATACTGTTAATGAGATTGTCATCTGATACAACTCTGAGAACCATGTGACCATACTCAGTAAGGTGAAAACTCACACACTCCATGATCTAGCAATTCCACTGCTGGGCACACACATATCCTACTTTAACTCTCATTTATAAGTATATGCTTAGTGAAACAGGCATGAGAATATTCATTGCAATGTTGCTTATTATAATAGCAAACAGACTGAGAAAACAATGAGAGTAAACAGATAATGTGTGACATTTGAAGGGAAGAGAATATTTAAATAGTGTTTATAGTTTGAATGAATAAAAGGGAGCCACAAATGTAACAATATAAAGACCTAAAAAATAATATAGAGTGGAAAAATACATGTTGCAAAATGATACATCATATATGGTTATACACATTTTTTAAAACATATTATTTTTATACCAAACAATATTATATAGTATAGATGTATCTGTGTGATAAAAATATAAGGACAGAAAGGATACACACCAAGTTTTTTATGGCAGGGGCTTTGAGTGTGGGAGGGAAGGCTCATGGAACTGGGAAGAGGAACGACAGGAATTTAACTTCACTAGAAACGCTTTATTTCTTTTATTTAAAAAATGTCCTGAGGCAAATATGTCAAAATGTGAACACTTGTTTAATCTCACTAGTGAACATATTTTCTTTAGAACTTCTAAATATTCCTTTTCTGAATTAATGCCCCCCCACCCCAATTAAAAATGAGTTCTTACCCAAAGTCTCTAATTGAATGCCTTCTCCAAAGTCCCAATCAAGGTGCAATATCACCTCTGCTTTAGGTAATCTATCTGTGCCATTCTATGCATGATTACATCTTTTCTCAAGATTTTTAAAATGAAAATATAAACTCCTCCTGCAGGTGACAATCAGCTTCTCTAACTCACTATCCTAATCTGGAGTGAAGAAGACATTTATATTAAGGACAAGGTTACTTTTACTTTTATCCCTATAAACATTGTGATTAAAATCTAATCATGTTTAATTTTCCCATTAACTCCTTAATAGTGGCTCTATGTGCCTATTACTTGTTAAATAGAAATAAGCTACTTTCCAGTGTGACAGGGATATAAAGGGGAGAGGAGGAAGAAAAAGTTGTTTCCTTTAAATGTTTCTCAGAGTTAAGCCTTTCATTTTCTCTTGTAAAACAAACTTTATTTTTGAAAAAGATCAATAATGTAGTTGTATACAATCTAATCAAAAATATTTCCCTAGTTAATATATAATATTGGGAAGTAAGGAATAAGAAAAGACATTTTTTTCTCTTAAAGTAATAAGTGGCATACATTAAATTTATGGGGAAGACTAATTTACTAATACTGAATTTAGCAATAATCCATACAATTTTATATCTTAATAACAGTATATTATACTTTGATTTGATCTAAAATGGCTGCCTTTTAATTGGGACTAGTATTCTAGGGTTTGTATTAGCTCTTTTCATAACCTCCTAATACTGACTCTATTCTTTCTTTTAAAATAGAGAAATTAAAGTACATGCAATATTCGAAGTGGGATATAATACACACTGAGCAGAAAGGACAAATGGCTTTCTGACCCTCATGTTATGATCCTCTAGATTATACTGAAAAAACCAGCCAGAGCTCTAAGTAGCCCAGCTACACACAATGACTACAGCATCACGTCAACTAAATTCTCTAAGAGGGAGAATGCTTTATTTTTTTATAAAGTGAAGCAAAACTGGTTTGTACCATATGGATTAACTGTAATGTTCTTGATAAATTATGTTTAACTGCAGGAAAAAATACAGTCATGAATAGTTTTTAAAGTCTGCCTATAGGTAAGGATAAGTAAGCCAACATTAAGCAAAACTACTATTTTTCAATGAATTTTATAGTTTCCAGATAACCTTTTCTTACCTCCCAGGGCACCCAACCCCATTCCAGGCAGTTAATGGTATGTAGTTTTCCTTGCCAACCTCCCCTCATTAAAAGAGATAAAGATCTAAACCCGTCATTTATATTATTCATGTTTGTGTATACATGATTTCTAATGTTGCACTTAAAATCTCCTATTCTAATTAAATAGTTTCATCCTCAGTTAAAATTTTAAAAACATAACCAAATTGGAGAGTCAACAAAACCCAAGCTGAGAATAGCAAAATAAGAAAATGTGTAAGAAGTACCATTTTATTTAAATTTATTTTCATTTCAATGGTGTTATTCCTGTCAGGATAAGAAATAAACAGATTATTTTGGAATTGAGAAAGCTGGGGGGTGGGGTGGGAGTGGGGAACAGCAGAAAAACTCAAACAAAACAATGTCTTTTCTCTGTCCCCCAGGCGTCCTGGTGGCCCAGAACAATACCTGAGGAGACCTACTGTGTCTCATTCCCAGGAGTTGCTCAGGAATCAGCCCACATCTTTCTCACAGGCTAGTGTAAACTGGTTAGACAATGATCTCTATTAAATTACTGGGAAGAAAAGAACAACCTTCTCACACTTTCCAAGATTCCACGTATCGTATGTGTGTGTGTAAATAATTGAGCATAATTTGTACGCTTTACTAATTAAATAATATTTGGGATATGGTTCTAAGTCATAATTTAACCTCTGCTAATCTAACACATTAGAATTTTTTTATTATTTCTATGTCTGGTAACAAAGTTTCTATAAAAATTATTATTTCTGAGAAGCTTCTGTTTTATTAATAGAAGTATTTTTGGTATCAAACTAACCATCTTCCATCTACTATCTACTATTTGGTTTTCACAACTAAATCAGGGGTCCTTAATCCTTTTTTAAAATGCTTAATCTATTTTGAGAATAAGTGAAAGCTATGAATCTTCTCTATAGAAAACTGCAAACATATACAAAATTTTGTATAGAGATTGAGATAAAAAATTTTCACACGTCCACATATGAAACCCAAGGTTAAGAATCATCGCTTCAGGTGACTTCAAGAGCCTTGCATTTGCTTCTGTTAAAATAGTTTTGCTAAAAATGAACATTTTTTTCAATTTATAAGACCCATTATTATTCCACTCATTCTTTTTTTCTGGGTATCTATAAACTAAAATTTCTTATATTTAGTAATCAAAAAAAAAAAAAGCAAGGTCAAGCATAATAGACTGCCTGAGTAATTTAGTGTTTTCTTCCTTGTCTTGGTTATTTTTGGGTATTCTAGGAAGATATACATATATCCAATGCAGATACAACCTACATGTGTCCAAAACATATATCCAACAGCCATGTATTCCTGGGCATTTGAGTTCAGCTTCATTTACAGATTATAATTAAAAATTTTAACTGAAAGCTAGATGTTTCATATATACAAAAATAAAACTGTTCCTGGAAAAATTTTTCCAGGGCCTAGCATATTACTTTGTACACAGTAAAAGCTCAATAATTTAAGTAAAATAGACAACATATATGGAATGGCGTCAGAACAGTCATCGGGAATTATTTTCTTATCCTATACATGAACTTCATAATTCAACAATGTAAGCCACACAATAGAATCAACTGTAATTTTAGTCACCCCTTACACATCAAAAACCAAAACTGTAACATTTAATTTTAATTTTTAAAATTGAAGTTTTAAATTATTCCAACTCTGTGCTTTTACTTGTAAAATTCTGATGGTTTACATATATGAAAACATGCTACCTATTTACTATCAAAGGGTATGTAATTTGAGTAGTTTTCCTCTTGCTTTGAGGGCTTTGTTAGTAACTGTGATGCACCTTGGGACTAAGTTGCTTTGGTTGAGATCTTTGACCAGGAAATAAAGTAAAGATTAACGGTTTAAAAAGTGATCAAATTCATCCAGGCCTTACTTCATCAGCGTCATGCTTTCATATAAGACCTATACACATTTGCATAAACACTGTTTAAAAAAAGAAATCTACATTCCAAAAAAATCTCAAAAAGTTAGCACTAAATATTCAATAAACGTTTTTGCTGTTGTTTATACAAATGACAAGCACATTAAAATATTAAATATTTAAAAGTGTAGGTCATAACTAAATTACCAGCTTAATGATTTAGAGGTTCTTCTTACATAACTTAGTGTTTTAAAAACAAATTTGTTTCCATTAATACAAATCTACTTAATCCAAATGAATATATATATATATATTTACCTTGATGTTTGCCCTTTAAGTTAATTACTTTCATTCAAGAGTTTCAGGCAATCAGGTAATCATGGTGTCTCTAGAATATCATTTTTAGAAACTTTTATCACTCAGGGAAGCTACTACTTCAAATGATATTTTCATGTTAAAAATTCAGCACAAGAATGATATTTAGTCAATTGCACTATCAATTAAAATGAGATAGTAGTACTTTATGTTGTTGATATGCTTAATACTAATGCAGAATTCTTACCTGTAATGGACATGTGTTACTGTTGGTTTTCTGTATCCAAGGATCCAGGTTTGAATATCTATGGGTTCGGCTTTGGGATAAGCTATGGTTGTATCTATTATCCACTGGAGGCCTTTTGATTTGCTGCCTAAGAACAACAAAAAAAAAAGACTTAAAATTAAATCAATTTTTACATTATTTACAAGTAGCATACCGTATTTTCCAGCGTATAAGACGACCGGGCGTATAAGACGACCCCCTAATTTTACAGTTAAAACATAGGTTTAGGCCTATATTCACTGTATAAGACCACCCCCCACTTCCGAGGCAACACCAGTTCTTTTTTTAATTAAATTTTTAATGAATGACATTTTTTGAACATACCGTAATATACCGTACATTGATACGATAAATGGAAGGTCTCTTCACAAATGGCAATGCCATGAACTTGACCGAGAAACAAGAAATCCAAAAGAGAACATTAACAATGATGGCATCATCTGGAAAGAA